>LWMK02000312.1:10166-31316 GCA_001693075.2 Taenia saginata | reverse complement strand
AATTAATGCAACTGTGGACAGATCTCTCAGTAGCTGCAAACAAAATAACTAAACGACTATATACTTCGCGATGTCATGTCTGCCAGAGGTACCTTAATCGCTCCATTGGTGCCACTTGCGAATGCGCCAAGGCAAATATTCACTGGGATGCGTAAGTTGGTCTGCTGTAGGGCTTCTAACCTCCAAACACACATTGCAAAACGCCAATAAATAAAAACAATTGCAGCCATAAATGTGCAAGCAAAGACCAGCCTATAGACCTTAAAACGATGCATTGATGTTAACACATATAAGTATCTAAGTCGCTAAGAAGAGATGATAAAAACTAGAAAGTAATGCAGAAGAAAATAAAATGTTCTTTGTTTGCATACACTGATGTGGACCAATTTCTCAACTCACTTTATAACGCTCCTTGCAATCGACGATGCATTTGCGAATGCAAACTAAACAGCTGCATTCCAAAAAATGCACTTCAACGTGCTTGCCCCCATACATCTTCTGATGAGGTCACCGACAGCACCGTGAACACAACCAATTACCAACGTCACCTCCGCTTCCTTTGGCATTACCTCATTCAATACAGCAATGCATGCGTGCAATAATCCACAATCGAATACAATTCAAAGAGATTTTACGTGGTGAAATAGGGACCATTTGAAAGGGCAGAAGTGTATGGAGAGTAGTGTGGAAGAATGAAGAGTAACAAGACCTGCCAAGTAAAACGCAAATGGTTGAATCATAACAAGACGAGCCAGTGACCCCAAGCCGTCCTCTTCCGTCACGTATACATGTGTACTAACGCAGACCGACGTAGCATAATCTCGATGGGGCGTAAATCCACGGATACCTATACAAGGCTGCCACTAGCGTCAGCCATCGACCTCACTATTCACCATTTGGCTCGCAACCTTCCTTACCAAATGCATAGTCTACAGCTCCCCAATTTCTTTAAAACTACCTTAGCTACACCCATAAATTACGGTGAGCTTCAGTCTTTTAATACTCGTCTGGTGTTACCCTAAGAATTTACGTCTGGTTCATTTGCTTTTCATTTATCCTGCTGGTTTCATTGTTTTTCTTTCAATCCAAAATGCAATCACAATTTTGTGTCAGACATATTTGAGGAGTTTTAGCTCCTAATGCAACATCAAGTTCTAAGTTATGTAGCATTTGCTCATGAAAAATGCAACTTTGTTCTTAGAATGGAAAAACTGTGCTAGAACCCGCCAGTTAACGTGCTTAGTTCCACACACTCCTCTCGTCGGTGATATTCAGTACAGCAATGCACTTGGTTAGGAAATTGACCAAACATGTACTGCCTGAATTTCCCTTGATAGCGCTACGCACACTTTCTCCATTCTCGAATCATTCATAAATGGCTTAAGTTGCACCCGAATAAGGCTTTTACCGCATAAACAGCTTCTGGTTTCATTTTGTGCTACGATTTTTAAGGATGCCAATTCGATGTAGACCATTCCGCGCCCTTACACTTTACTGTTTACTGCATCTGTGCCTCACCGAATTGTGTGGGTCAGCATGGGCACATCACTTGCAGGAAAAAGTGGTCGACCTAATCACTGCTATGCTGAGATGTCTGCATGCTCTAAAAAGAGAAATAAAACGTGTCAGAACATTGTAAATGCAAAAGTGATTTCCAAACACAAAACAAAACAAGCATTACCTTCCACATGTTAACGCTACCTGGTTAAGAAAGCATTTGGGTGCGAGAGAGGCAACCAGCTATTCTGGCAATAATTAGTGCAAATCTTTTGCACTGTCGGCTTTAGTATTGTGCTAGAGCGAGTCCAGCGCGCCTTTCTGCTCTGATTTCGCAGGTAAACTAGGCGAGTATTCTTTTGTTGTCCGCAGTACTAAAAATAAAACAAAATATTGTTAATATTTTGGAGTTGATTTTTCACTTAATGTTCGTTTCTGCAATATCGGAGGCAGCAGTAGAAGCGATAGATGCTTCTCATAGGAATGCACATGAATTTGCTTAATTATATGATGGGAGAATGAACGTCCTACTTCCAACGCTCTGCTTGCACAAGTTTACAATAGCGAATCACAACTAAAATGCACACCCACTGCATCAAAATGCATCAAAACACTTCCAATTTTAGGGTTGATTGAAATAGTTGCAGTACATGGCATCGCAGTGCAAGCACCAGCGTATTATCATAATGGGATTGTGCCAGATCGACGCTGTTGGGAACATTTACCACTGGTTTCTTGAACGTAGAAATGCACACGAGCTACCCATCAGCTGCTCATATAATTAGGGCATTCTGGAAACATGGAGGACGAAAAATGCGATCGGTCAAACGGGACGGACATAGAGCCACTTAAACATCTTGAACAGACCACTGCGTGCAGCCATTGTGATTAAGCAGAAAATTTTCTTAAATTATTGTTTATTACTCTCTTAGCTGGAGGTGGTGCTTCTGGAATAGAATTTTTCCCAATTTTACAAAGTGTAGGAGGTGATTAGTTGCCGATGCAAAAATATCTTGGACGCCGTCGTCTGCTACATTTACGAAACCAATCCCCATACTATACATAACGCGGACCGGTTATTGTGCTATTGTGCATGCTCCTGTATATTTCAATCGCCCTTACAGGAAGATCTGTTCCTTGGAATTTGAACGTAGAAATGCACACGAGCTACCCATCGGCTGCTCATATAATTAGGGCATTCTGGAAACATGGAGGACGAAAAATANCATAATGGGATTGTGCCAGATCGACGCTGTTGGGAACATTTACCACTGGTTTCTTGAACGTAGAAATGCACACGAGCTACCCATCAGCTGCTCATATAATTAGGGCATTCTGGAAACATGGAGGACGAAAAATGCGATCGGTCAAACGGGACGGACATAGAGCCACTTAAACATCTTGAACAGACCACTGCGTGCAGCCATTGTGATTAAGCAGAAAATTTTCTTAAATTATTGTTTATTACTCTCTTAGCTGGAGGTGGTGCTTCTGGAATAGAATTTTTCCCAATTTTACAAAGTGTAGGAGGTGATTAGTTGCCGATGCAAAAATATCTTGGACGCCGTCGTCTGCTACATTTACGAAACCAATCCCCATACTATACATAACGCGGACCGATTATTGTGCTATTGTGCATGCTCCTGTATATTTCAACCGCCCTTACAGGAAGATCTGTTCCTTGGAATTATGTCACAGCAGCTCACAACTTGCTCAGGTACCCAAGGTCAGGCTGGCTAATTATTCGCTGGAATGCCTTCTGTACTCTGGACGAGGAACGCTGGGCAGTATCACAGTTGACCTCGTTGTTGGCAGACCATCGCACACGGTGTTCTTTGGCCAGATAAACTCTCGAATTCAAATCGTGCTGCGCTGTGACTCAAGTGCTGCATAGACGAGAATCACCCCAGGTAAACATTTCTGCACACAAAAGGTACTTCATCGCTACGCGATATTTCATTGAGTGCCGCATGGTGTTGTAAGAACCGATTCCCACACCGCTGCTAAGAGGATTCTTAAATTCCTAGTAGTCCTTCTATGGTAAAATAAACCTCTTTCTTGTGGTTTTGGAGTAGCTTCCTATGCCGATTTCAAATTTATTCTTAAGCAGAGTGTTAATATCAAGAGATGCCCTAAGTGATTAGAAAAACATCTGGTTTCATCGACTCCAAAGCATCGTGTGCTTTGCACAGCAGGCAGTGAGTAAGTAGCACAAAAATTCCAAAATTAGTGGTAAATATTTGCCAAAAACAGATTCTTCCAAAACCTGCAGTAGGGGTGAATGAGTTGGAATCAGACCAGTGCGAAGCCTTTAAAGGGAAGAAAAGAGTAATCTCCAAATTAATCTTTGGCCACGATGACTTTGGTTTTTTGCCTAAGATAGTTATATTTTATAGTTGTTTCCAAAGTCTGCTACTCGTGAATCTGCAATTTACTTATCTACTTTCGTCGACACATATGTGTGACTAGTAGTTTTGTACATTCATCCAAACGTTCCTGCATTAAACCGTCTTCCAACTAGACTATTTAAGCATAAAAAGGCATATGTAGAGGGGCGGCTGACAAGCACCCAACATTTCACCTTTTGTCAATCCATCAATCGAAGCATCGTTGCACTGTGGACGTGGTCATCCGGTGCACTATTTGCACTGCGCCCACAGATGGACACCAAGCAGCGCATTTTCATGGGTAGGAGTACCGTCACGTGCCAGTCGGTTTGCCGCACATAGGAGCTGGCCAGGCGGACAGACTTAAAAGCAAAGTGGCGTGGTTTGCAGTGGTGGAATGGGGGTTGCTTAGAGCTTGGCAAGTGGATCTGCACAGCTGCCTGCGATTTGCCTCACAACTGTTGCATTGAAGTTCTAACAGTGATGTTGGCTCTAATACTAGATTTAGATGCCTCCTTTCGGCATCATGAGCGAAATGAGGTCAGCACAATGGAATATCGGCACGTTTGGTCCTAGTGACTCTAATGCAAGCTGGCATCCAGATGGGCTGTTTTGATGATGAATTTGCAAACATTCTTTTGGATAGCAAGGGCTATACTGTTAGGCAGTCATCGAAGCTACATGGAAGGAAATGCGACTCCCATGGCTGCATCATTATAAATGCCCTTGACACGCCCACCAGCAGGGTCTCATAGGCCAATCGACTACTGCTGCTTACTTAAGACAAGTGTTACCCAAAAGTGCCCTTGGGGTCGATCCAACTTGCTTGCAGCATTTAGCCTATGCCGACTAGGAATGTTTGTCATATATGCATGGTGCTTGTGGTAAATATGCTATTCTAATCGATAATGAGTTTGCAATGAAAGCATTCTATTTAACAAATGCTAAAATTGACACTAGAAATAAAATTTTTATGAATGAATTTTCATATCCGCGAGAATGTTAGGAGGTAAAAATCAACCTGCAGAAAATATTCCAACCGTAAGTTCATTTCTTGCTTCTCAGTAGGTTTGTATTAGAGAGCTTGTTAAATTTTTTAGTTTGGTGACTGCAGGAGGGTATAGCCCTACTTTGGTTCGCAAACAACATGCGAAGCTTGCGCCAGTACCGTGAATTTGCCCTGCTTGGTTAATGCGCATCTTCCCATGCCATCACATCTAACCTCGCTAAAAATTAGACCAATTGGATGCAAGCTTTTGGCAAACGATGTCACCTGTTTACTCTCAGATGTAAGCCAAATACTTTTGGACACAAAACCTGCATGTGAGGAAGGATACCACCATTTTGTAGCCATTCACAACTGCAGCACGAGGGAAATGCAGGAAAATCGACTACGGAGACCTACACAATTTTGAGGTTATAGTGAGAAAATCTGCCATAAGCTGCTGGAAGAAAACGCGAATGCCGGAACCGCAAGAGCAATGCTGTGCTCTGCAACACCTCCAGATGATGGTGCAGCTTTCCCTCCTCCCCGCAGCCTTGGCATTTATGCCAATGCACACAACGGCAGCTTTGGGGAAGGCCGCCCTTTTTCCGCACATAAGCTTCCTCTTCACAGCCACTTTCCAACCCGACTGCACATTCTGTACCACAAAGATATGCAGAAGGGAAATGGATAAAGGTGCATCTACGGATAAAACATGCTCATTTATGAAAAACGATATATGCGTAGTAAGTGTTTGGTGATGGGGGGTCCTTTAATAAAATTAGGTCTCATCAAAGCCCATCATTGTTAAAAGAACAAGCTATTCACAAACTGCTGAACCAACTTAAATGATCGCTGGAGGTATTTCGCAATAAAAACAGGCATGCAAGAGGTTAAGGGAAATGGATTGATACTTATTTATTAGAAGCAGTGAACGCGAAGTGGTAGTGGAGGCGCAGGAAAAGAGTTAATAGTGAGACTTTGGTTAGAAGCGAGTGATTGGGGCGCAAAGAAGGAAAAGAAAAGATTTATGGGGTAGTAAAGTGAAGGGATGGGAAGCAAATGCTGGCAAGTTGGCTTGGAGGGAGTTTTGGGTAGGCTCCGGAATTCGCGAATAAGCGCTTACCACGTCAGGGCTCTTCCGATCATTGTGTCATCACGTGGTGACCTCTCCTTGTATTGCGAGGTTGAAGTGGCATTGCAAGTGGCTGAAAGTAGCATCTGTGGTCAGGCACATAAGCCATCTCATTCCAATGGCTTAAAATTTTTACTATAGAGTGAACAAGATTTCGGGAATAGCAGACCATTTCCTCTGCCTTGCCTTGCATTCTGAGGTAAGCGACTCATATCGCCCTAAGCTAGTGACGCTACATCAGATGATTTGTATGAACGAGGTGTGAATGCTTCAATCCTTTCGCTGACTCGTGACACGTCCTGTCGATTGTAAAATTATTCAATTGTTTAATGCAAATTCAACAACTCTGCAATCGTCAAGCCAGTCATCGTACTTCCTGTCATCATTCATTCCTGTCCATCAAGGCTCGAACTAGCTAAAAAGCTGTCGCCAATATCAAGCAATATATCTGCTCTGAATAAACTTCCTTTTGCTTCGACGTTCACCTCTTAATCTCCTCCATCTGCATGCCTCTGTGCTCCGGTCTTGTTACATTTGTCTGCATGTCTGACTGCCAGCAGATTTGGTCTCTTCAAAGGCCTCTTACTGCACAAATTTATAGCCTGCTTAAAACAACATCCTAACCCGCTTATTTATCCACATTCTGGAGGGGGAGAAAGAAGCACAGACTGCATTGCTGCCATTTGATGGATTGGAAACTTATGGTTGATGACTGCAAGCTGACCGCTTCCACGCACACAAATCATGCCCGCATGCGCTATCTTATGATGGCAATAGAGAAGATACAACATCAGCGGTAAGAGGGGGAGGTGGCTGCGCTCATGTCGCTAGGAAAGGCTGATCAAAAGGACCTGCAAAATAGTTCATTTTACGTTTTTATTTATTGTTTTACACCCTTAGCTTTCAACTGTGTATATGCAACCAATCTACCCTCCGCTGAATATAAAGCATAGTCTTCACATTTACTTATGCAAGCACGTTTGAAATCAAACTCGTAAAAGTTGATAAATTGCGTTTACCTAGTTTTAACGAAAAAATTACAAGCTAGCTAGCGTGGGTTGATGACTGGATCTCCATTCCAGTTGTGTCCTGCAGGCGCCTCAATCGGTTGCACCATACCACATGATTGTCTTAGCATTTATATGAACCCATAATGAATTGAAATTGTTCTTCTTCCACTCCTAAGGTGTACATGCAATAACGTCTGGAGAAGCAGGTCGCCAGTTCATACCTTTCCATAATAGACCAAGCGTGCAGATCGCCCCAAAGGACAAACATGGGCACTGACAATGTGGTAAGTAGGAGGCAGGCTGAAATGTTAAACTCTTACTTACAATAAATCGACGTGCTTACCTCCATTTTCGAGGGCACAACATAAGTGAGGGCTTGATAGGTGGGATCCGGGATGGATTGAATTAGTAAGAGGAAATGGGAAACATGAGCACTAGCATGACTTGCACGACTTGCTCATAACTTCAAATTATTCTACCTATTTCCAGTGCTTTGGCTTTCTGACGTCCAATGAGTAGAGAAGGAAGAGTTAGTGGAAAACAATGCAGATGCGGGGATGATTTGGGAAACCAGATAAATGACAGCTCTAAGCATTGCAGAGGATGAGATTTCTTGCGCTACTCTGTTGCACATGCAGAATTGAGCAGTGATTCCTGTGGCCTGTAACCTCCCACGTGACGTAATCCAGTGGTGTCCGTTGTACAAAAAAAGCATTAATTTCACTTGACTTTGTGCCTTACCATCATGGGTGAATAATGTGTGCAGAAAAGATCTGGCAGCATCATGTCTATCCCGTAAGTACATTGCAGGCGAGGAAATCTCATACCATCCTGCAAAGCCACTGCCTCTGACCAACCGTCTACGCAATCTAACTACTCACCTCCCTGCTAAAAGTAACAAGTCAGGGGAAAGTGGCGCACTAAACAAACGTTTCAGTGATGTATTGTCAATTAATCAAGAAATCAAACCAGATATTGGAAAGAGTACAAAATGATTAAAATTACTAGTCCAATCTCATCTTCTCAATTTTTTACTTCCCTCTCCCATTGACACATTGCGCATTTAACAGTTAAAGTCAACTCCCTTTGCCACTGTCTCACATCACTGTAGTAACACTGTTGCCGTGTGACTCCAGTGGAACCTCATTGTCTCGCGGTTGAGTGTAACTCCTTCGTGACGGCCACTCATTCTTAGCTGAAAGCAGGGAGGTGAAATCAGTCTCTTTTATCTCTAGAGCAATGAAATTAAGCCTCACGGTCGCCACAAATAGCAGCCGTTTGGAAAACAGGGTCGAAGTGCTCTTGAGTCTTGCCCACCGATAGCTTCGCCATTGGCGTAGAGGAAGGCATTCACTACCCACAGTCGCATGGCCACTACGGACGGTGTCGTCTGACAGTTCAGGTGAGCAGCCATGTATACAGGTAAGGCAAGCGAAGGAACCATTTCGTAGCACGAAGGAAAATGGCTGTAAGCAGCAGATGAGAAATCAGGTATTCTGCAGCTCTCCTGCAGCGTCATGAGAAGGCGGCAGGGGAAACCACAGTGCTCATACATCGCCATTAAATCCAGCACACTGTGCATGAAATCTGCCTCTACTGCCAGACCTGGAAAAGTACCACTCTACATTTTTGCCAAAGCCAACGACCTCAAGACACCTCTTAGTTTCGATGAGTGGCCACTGCCAAAAATAGCACCGATAAAACCAATTCATTCTTAAAGCACCACTCTACATTTTTGCCAGAGCCAACGACCTCAAGACACCTCTTAGTTTCGATAAGTGGCCACTGCCGAAAATAGCACCGATAAAACCAATTCATACTCGGTGATATCACAGCTTCAGTGCTCCAACATTTACCGGTGCCACAGCACACACGAAAGTACCGAAGCAACGCTCCAAGGAGGCACGCATGGGCCATGATCCAATCCGACGAACTTGTAAATAAAGTCAACTCTGGCCAGTTCTGTGATGCCCATATGGAATTCACCTCTGTCATAGAGGTCTAATAACAAAATTTCCTTCGTACCACAGCTCCTTTGCATGAAGATGCAGTCCCACGAGTTTGTAGGTAGGACCGTGTACTTCCTCCACACCCATTATCAGGCAGCATTGCAAGCAGCATAAGATTCTGTTCAATCCAAAATGCGGGATAATTCAATATGATTACTGTTATTACAACTTATTTGCAGTCTAAGTTTGCTGTAAAGTGCTATAAAAAGAAACTCCTCTAGCACATTGAAGCGATATGAATGACCCAGCGCAGCTGGCTAGCAATGAAGAATGTTATCTGTATGATCTACCAGCCCGATATCTCGCAACAGTCCAACAACCACTGGAGTGAAGAACTTGAGCAAAATTTCTTGCTGTTACTACTTTCTCTCCTCTTTAACCCCCTTTGTCAGCGCTTTCACTAACTAAATTCCTTCCCTCAAACCTTTGAGGTTTTCACGAAGTTGGGACAACAAAATCGTAGATACATCAACATGTTGCTTAAAACATAATTCGCGTACGTGGAGTCCGTGACCAAATCCATTATCTACTGAAGAATAGAAGTGGGACTATCTCCTGCGACCAAGTTGATGACCGTTCGTAGTTTCGCTCGGGTGTACTACTCCGACCCAGACAGAACGAAGTTGATCGCAGCTGGCAGCCTGGAAACAAGTCTGCATTCATTAGTAGCGCCATTAGGGGCCGTGGTGTTGCAGGCACCCTTCAAAGCGCAAGCAGTTCAGGATGAAACGGTTCCAGTTTATTGACGGTCTTGCCTACCCTACCCACCTCTTTATCCACTCGATAAGACTGTATTCCGCAGCTGCAACGTCAACACCACCTTTGTCCTAACATTATATGGCTTGAAAGTAAACGCTTGCAAAAGCTTTTAGAGCTCAAGTCTACAAGCTGACTAATAGCCCGAGCTTCTATTTGCTGTTTCACCTGAAATGAAAATGCACTAGGCCAAGGTTCCTCTCAGATCATCTATGTGCGGTCGCGAAGGATCGACCAGACAAATTATTCAATCGCATAAGTCACGCGCATTTTGTTTTTCTAAAATTTATTACTCCATCGCTAAAAAATCAACATTGTAGATGTATCCGTGTTCATAAGCGCTATGGATGCGCAATAAGAGCTTCTACACAAAACTACCACGGAGTGAATTAAATCTTATTGGGCGTGTATCATCGCTAGGCCTTAGTTTTCCGCACAGCTTCAAAAGCATTATGAAATGGCTTAGGTGAGGGCTGAGGAAGTGCAGCTACATGGACGCTCGTCCAGCCAGATCTGCGTACTAATTTGCTCGCATAAGAGAGCGGGCAAATCGCGGCATTGATAGAATCCACTTCCAAACTGGGATTGCCAAGCTGAGATTCACCAAATCTCAAGTATTGAGAAACTATCACATTTTTAGTGCCAATTCTAATAGAGGTCTAACAATTTTACGTTGTGAGCTACCTCGCACCTGAATTGTAATGCAAGTTTGAAGTCGCAAATGACAAAAACGGATAACAGAAATCCAAAAGGTAAAAAGTAAATTATCATAGATGAGTAAAAACTCTAGCGGAAACAACAGCAACATTTACTCATTTCTCACATTTCGCTGCCTTCATTTTTCCCCTGTTACCCACTGGGACATTATTTTGCCCATAATTTCACCTACGTTACCAATGATGGTACACTTTCGAAACAATTCAGACACAAAGTAGCTCACAACACGAAATCACCCGCCAGCCACCCGAACTGGCACTAAAATTTGTGAATGCCTTTATGCTTCGAATCTGACAAATCTTGTCCTGGACCTTCTACGCTGGAAGTGGATTCTGTCAACATATTAACCAATGGACCTGGCTGAACATGCGCCTCCGAGGGCTTATCTTCTACAGGGCAAACACGCTTCGCCGCGGATGTGCCTGTGTGCTTTAATGGTTGTCGCATCGAAGGAGCCTATAAAGAAAAGCTGATGTTTTAAGCTAGCCACAAAGACAGAAATCAGCATAACTTCAAGCAAACATAAACGGTCACAGACACTCTATTGCGTAAAGAGCTGATACAGATGTACTTCCATAACGTGGTATGCAAGGTGAAAATTGAAGAGCTCCCTCTTTGACACCAACTTAACTTTTTCAACACTACACCGACCTTACTCACTTCAATGTCGTTGACATAAAGCCATTTGGATTCATTTTTTCCTCCAACAATGGACCTAACAAGATTGCAACTACACATGAAAAGAAGGCACCTGAGACTAATGCCTCACATTACTCGCATGCCACGTCAACAACAAAGAAATCTACAGCATTCGCGTGGTCTTTGTCATCCTGTTCCCAAGCTTACGTAACAGTTGCCTCTAGCAATTGAGATGGAACTATATGACTGACTAGACTGTGCGAGTTTTCTGCCGCTGCGTTCATTGAAGCAAAATTTTAAAAAATTGGTAAATAGCACACTAAAATCAAATTCTATTGACCCTTACGTGCTGCTATCCATGATTTCATTGGTGCACACAGAAGCGACCTGTTCTCCCAACTGCAGTAATGCATGGCTACGCAGTAATTGGAGGATCGTTCCATACTATGAATGCTTGTAGGAGGAGTCGCAAATCGCTAAAGCTAATTGGCGTGAAGGATGCGCGAGCCGAGGGATATTATCCTGGGTAGATTTGAAGACTCCACGATGCATTCTGCTCATATACTAATTTGTGGAGGATGATTGAGCATTTGTCAAGAGGATCAGCTCAGAGCGCTGCTCCTGTATTGAAGTGTCCTCGATCTCTTATCTAAGGTCTGCAATGGCACCGTTGATTGCAGCATGCAGACTCGATACCTGTACCATGCCTACCGCAAACCGGGCACAGGTCTATTCAAAGAGCCGTTAATAAAAGATAGTTGGCATTATACCTATCCGCGACGACTCGTAACTGATGCGGTGTGGCAGCGCTGTACGCCTTTAGATCCAGATGAATGCAGATGCAGGTGGAAAGCTAGTGAGACTCGGTTAAGGGGCAATTAGCGTTTAATGGATTCAGTCATTTAGGTTTTCCTGTGTAAGAATAAAATACAGGATCGGCACTTTAAACCTAATTGACGCATTTATTGCAGTGGTACGGATCCAAATGTCAGTAGTGTCGAATTCTGTAAATTTGCGAAACGAAAGCACTAAAGTTGCCTGGTTGGTATTGGTGGAGCCTTCTGCATATTCTTTACACATGCCGATCACAATAGAATTTCCGCCTTGGTGAAGAAACAAAACTGAGAGGTGAGGGTTCTATAGCAGCCAAATTGGATAGAACTTATTAGTGCAGGGGTGATAGGAGTCCAACACTTGCTTGCACTTCACCAGCATTTGTGCTGCTTCTGAGTCGATCAGAAATAGGTACATATAAATGAATGCATCATGAAGACCTCGTGCATCGATCCTAAAACCTCATTCTTTCCCCTTGAATTCTCCCAAAGCATGCATTCTAAATCAATTGCTTACAACCTATACATTGCTACTCCATCCTATTTCATCTCTTTCATCCCTACAGATGAAGACAGGCCTAACCATGCTAAACCATTGATTTATTCATTCCATTCTCTAGGCAGCAAAAACAAACCGCTTGTTAAATTTTGTGCTCCATTACTCTGTTCCGGCTCCCTCGTGGTCACTCTCTATCACCACCCCCTGGTGAATCTTGTCTCACAATATCCTATTCCCTTTTATGCTGACATCATCTAATTCTGCAATTCTGTTTAGCTCAACGTTCTTAAGCACAATAAGTCCTTGCAACCATCCACGATGTGAGTGGGTTAAATGTTCCTAAGCACTTTTAACGTAGTGGATGAAACAGTTGGCAGGCCAACTTTCCACAAAAGTCGTATTGCACCTCTAGCCACCACGTGGCTGAATAGTAATTGTAGTAGTCTACCGGAGGCTAGAATGACTACTCCCCAGGCTACCACTAGTGGTGGATATTATCGAAAGGAAACCTCTTTCTGCTATACAAATAGCCGCAAAATTAATGACTTTTGAATTTCACAGTGCCTGACGCTGGTTGAACCTCCGTCTGCAATGCACTGGCAAGCTATATTTCACACTTTACGGTGAGTTCAGAGGAAGCTGCTCCGGATTTAACTCTATTATAAATTTGAAAGCGAAATTGAGAGGGGCACATTAGTCCTACTAAAGAAGTGATGGTTCGAAAATATTTACTCGAAACATGCGACTTAAGCCACAACCATTTGCAACTTGTTCAAGATTGTTCCCCCACTTCTTCTCATGTTCTTACTAGGCTTGTCGCAGATGAAGTGCTGGGTTCGCTCCAATACTGATGCGAATGCAAGAAACTGGAACATATATACAAGATACAAATGCCAAATCCAAACGTAAATATAAATGAAGAATTTCCCTTTAATAAGAATTCTTTCCAATCACTGCAAATATTTCTTGAGAGGTCTTTCTGCCAAATGACCTGAGGGCATGTTCATGGGGTAAAAAAATGTAGGGTCGCGTCTGAATCTCTGAACGAGTGGTGTTTGAAACCGATTGTAAACAGCCAACTTCATTTCGCCACTTCAAGCATTTCCTTGATTTTTAACCGATTCATGCTTGAGACTTGTAACATGATATTCTATGGAGGATGAATGGGACGGTTGTTGCACAAATGGCAAAAGTGCTACGATTTTTTAAGACAAGACTTAACTCAGGCGTGAACACCTAATCTAGAGTAAAAGTACTGGAGCGAGTTACGTTCATCTTAATGAGTCGAGTTGCGCTTCGGCCATGAGTTCCATTAAACTGTGCTCACCTGATGAGCATGAATGTCTATTCCGAGACACCTGTTTGGCGAAACGTCCTACGCCAGTATTTTGAGCCTTCTCTTTTAATCTCGATATGTAGATCTCACGAAGGTNCACCTGATGAGCATGAATGTCTATTCCGAGACACCTGTTTGGCGAAACGTCCTACGCCAGTATTTTGAGCCTTCTCTTTTAATCTCGATATGTAGATCTCACGAAGGTATTTGAGTTCGCCTTTTAACTGCTACAGAATCAATAATGCTTGCAGTCAGAACTCTTCAAGGGTTCTAGTAAGCTAATTTGCATCGACAATCACCACACTTGTAAAGTGAGCTTGCATCGTCGAACTGATGGCAACAACACAGCTGCTGTGTCATTGTTGGTTGGTCATCGATGGTAAAGCAGATCGCATTGGTCCGAGAATGTCGATACTTGGTGCTTGAAAACCCATTAGTTGACATTACACATTCATCTTTATGCAGGATGACTGAATTGTGAATGTGTAAAGCTTCTTTACCAAAATTTTGCCCAGCTACATCTCGAGGCAATGCTACCGGCACTGTGGTAGCAAAGGTTTCAGCTGGCATCGATTTTTTAACTCTCTTCACTTATGAGATGTTATACCTTATCACTTTTTTCGCAAGCATGCATTGAGTTTTAATCGAGTAACGCATTACAGTTTTACTGCTATGCTGTAGACAACTGGCCATGCCATTCATTCTAAACAGGCAACACCTCTGTGGTTGATGCTAGCAGTATTCCAGATGCTCTGCGCGCCATTCTTATTGGTTACATTTACCGGAATTTCTTCGATCTCCTCCTTGTTCCTGCGACCATGCCCAATGCAAGAATGCAAATCGTCCTGAGACATCTTTACTGCTTTGAACAAAACAGTGGATTGATAACGTATTACAAGAGGTTTTAAAATAGTTTTAGCCGGTTTTCATATAAAGAATTTAGAATTATCCCTTATTTCACTCCACTTGCTGCTACTTGAGCACCTTGTGGGACCGTGGGAAATGCGCCACAAAATCATTAGCACTTTAATAGAATTCTTTAAGCTATTCAAGTCCTTCAGCCTTGATTTAAACACTGCCGTCGAAAGCGCCTTCAGATGAGGCACACAAATTTAATTATGTTAAATGTCTCACTAGGTCTTCGCTTTTATTTACGAATTATCATGGACTTTTGAGACAGTAATAAAATCAACGGCTTTCAGTAATACAGAATATCAGGGACAAAAGGTAGAAATTCATAGGACCTTTAAAGGAAAATATTGGTCCATTGTTTCTGTTATTTTCAAAAATAATCTTTTTCCAACATCGCAAAAAATTGCTGCATGCCCTCATTGTTGTAAAATATTGGCTTCTTCTCCTTGGCACATAGTCAAGTTAATGTCAGAAAGATGATTTCATGGGTAATGATATTCACCGGCTAAAGGAGTGAGGCTAGAATAATTGGAGGGTAGAGGGTAGAAGAGAGGCAGCATTCTCACTCTTTTTTCGCAAATGGATCAACTATGCGAGTACTCTAAGCTGAGACGATCTCATCACACGTGATTACTCCAAGCGTATCACTAGAAATTAAAAAAGGCCACCAATAAGCGAAGGAAATAGAATGAAGAAGTGCAGTTGAATTTGTGGATAGACAGGCGTTTGATAAGTCGAACAGGCAGAAGATAAGTCGACACAAACAAAACTAAAAAAACAATGGACTGTAGCTTGTACCCTTAAAACAGCTACCCTCGCCTTACCTCTGTAATTTTGTCCTATGATCAGCTAACGCTCTATTTTATCCTCCAGGAATTCCCCTTTCATGGCCGCCAAAGCATTTCAAACAAAGGATGTTGAATCAGAACGGTTACCTGAATGCATGTAGTATGCAATGCTATGACAATAGATACGAGTTCTCCATAACCTGCTACGTGACCCACCACCGTCACTTCGTGAGTCTAGAGCAGTAAATCTGCGCCCCCACTGCAGCTATTAATAAGACTTAGTGTGCTGTGTTGCAACTCATTCCCAAAAATAACTTTCTCAATAGTATTAAATGCATTCCTATTAAAGCAACTCACATTCACTACTACGACCCAATAGGGCAAAGGCGACCAGCGCACTTGTGTAATAGAAGGACGTGATGTCTAACCATTGCTTACACAGCCGGTCATATTGATTTCCACATTTGCTGCCTAGAGAATAGAATGAATAAATCAATGGTTTAGCATGGTTAGGGTTTGTTTTTGCTGCCTAGAGAATGGAATGAATAAATCAATGGTTTAGCATGGTTAGGCCTGTCTTCATCTGTAGGGATGAAAGAGATGAAATAGGATGGAGTAGCAATGTATAGGTTGTAAGCAATTGATTTAGAATGCATGCTTTGGGAGAATTCAAGGGGAAAGAATGAGGTTTTAGGATCGATGCACGAGGTCTTCATGATGCATTCATTTATATGTACCTATTTCTGATCGACTCAGAAGCAGCACAAATGCTGGTGAAGTGCAAGCAAGTGTTGGACTCCTATCACCCCTGCACTAATAAGTTCTATCCAATTTGGCTGCTATAGAACCCTCACCTCTCAGTTTTGTTTCTTCACCAAGGCGGAAATTCTATTGTGATCGGCTTGTATAAAGAATATGCAGAAGACTCCACCGATACCAACTAGGCAACTTTAGTGCCTTTGTCTCCTAAATTTACAGAATTCGACACTGCTGACATTTGGATCCGTACCACTGCAATAAATGCGTCAATTAGGTTTAAAGTGCCGATCCTGTATTTTATTCTTACACAGGAAAACCTAAATGACTGAATCCATTAAACGCTAATTGCCCCTTAACCGAGTCTCACTAGCTTTCCACCTGCATCTGCATTCATCTGGATCTAAAGGCGTACAGCGCTGCCACACCGCATCAGTTACGAGTCGTCGCGGATAGGTATAATGCCAACTATCTTTTATTAACGGCTCTTTGAATAGACCTGTGCCCGGTTTGCGGTAGGCATGGTACAGGTATCGAGTCTGCATGCTGCAATCAACGGTGCCATTGCAGACCTTAGATAAGAGATCGAGGACACTTCAATACAGGAGCAGCGCTCTGAGCTGATCCTCTTGACAAATGCTCAGTCATCCTCCACAAATTAGTATGTGAGCAGAATGCATCGTGGAGTCTTCAAATCTACCCAGGATAATATCCCTCGGCTCGCGCATCCTTCACGCCAATTGGCTTTAGCGATTTACGACTCCTCCTACAAGCATTCATAGTATGGAACGATCCTCCAATTACTGCGTGGCCATGCATTACTGCAGTTGGGAGAACAGGTCGCTTCTGTGTGCACCAATGAAATCATAGATAGCAGCATGTAAGAGTCAATAGAATCTGATTTTAGTGTGCTATTTACCAATTTTTTAAAATTTTTGCTTCAATGAACGCAGCAACAGAAAACTTGCACAGTCTAATCAGTCATATAGTTCCACCTCAATCGCTAGAGGCAACTGTTACGTAAGCTTGGGAACAGGATGACAGAGACCACGCGAATGCTGCAGATTTCTTTGTTGTTGACGTAGCATGCGAGTAATGTGAGGCAAATTCGCTAACTTGCTATTAGTTTCAGGTGCCTTCTTTTCATGTGTAATTGCAATCTTGTAAGGTCCATTGCTGGAGGACAAAATGAATCCAAATGGCTTTATGTCAACGACATTGAAGTGAGTAAGGTCGGTGTAGTGTTGAAAAAGTTAAGCTGGTGTCAAAGAGGGAGCTCTTCATTTTTCACCTTGCATACCACGTTACGGAAGTACATCTGCATCAGCACTTTACGCAATAGAGTGTCCGTGACCATTTATGGTTTCTTGAAGTTATGCTAATTTCTATCCTTGTGGCTAGCTCAAAACATCAGCTTGCCTTTATAGGCTCCTCCGATGCGACAACCGTTAAAGCGCACAGGCGCATCCGCGGCGAAGCATGTTTGCCCTGTAGAAGATAAGCCTTCGGAGGCGCATGTTCAGCCAGGTCCATTGGTTAATATGTTGACAGAATCCACTTCCAGCGTAGAAGGTCCAGGCCAAGATTTGTCACATTCGAAGCATAAAGGCACTCACAAATTTTAGTGCCAGTTCGGGTGGCTGGTGGGTGATTTCGTGTTGTGAGCTACCTTGTGCCTGAAATGTTTCAAGAGTGCCATTACTGGTAACGGAAGTGAAATTTTGCGCAAAATTATGGCCCAGTGGGTAACAGGGGAAAAATAAAGGCAGCGAAATGTGAGAAATAAGTAAATGTTGCTGTTGTTTCCGTTAGAGTTTTTACTCATCTATGATGATTTACTTTTTACCTTTTGGATTTCGGTTATCCGTTTTTGTCATTTGCGATTGCAAACTTGCATTACAATTCAGGTACGAGACAGCTGACAATGTAAAATCGCCAGACCTCTCCCAGAATTTGGCACTAGAAATATGACAGTTTCTCAATACTTGAGATTTGGTGATTCTCAGCCTAGCAATCCCAGTTTGGAAGTGGATTCTATCAATGCCGCGATTTGCCCGCTCTCTTATGCGAGCAAATTAGTACGCAGATCTGGCTGGACAAGCGTCCATGTAGCTGCTCTTCCTCAGCCCCCACCTAAGCCATTTCATTATGCTTTTGAAGCTGTGCTGAAAACTGAGTCCTAGCGATGATACTCGCCCAATAAGATTTAATTCACTCCATGGTAGTTTTGTGTAGAAGCTCTTATTGCGCATCCATAGCACTTTTGAACACTGATACATCTTCAATGCTGATTTGTTAGCCATGGAGTAATAAATTTCTTGAAAAACAAAATGCGCGTGACTTATGCGACTGAATAATTTGTCTGGTCTTTCCTTCGGGACCGTACACAGATGATCTAAGAGGTACCTTTGCCTAGTGCATTTTCATTTCAGGTGAAACAGCAAATAGAAGCTTGGACTGTTAGTCAGCTTGTAGAATTGAGCTCTAAAAGCTTTTACAAGCTTTTACTTTCAAGCCATATAATGTTAGGACAAAGATGGTGTTGACGTTGCAGCTGCAGAATACAGTCTTATCGAGTGGATAAAGAGGTGGGTAAGGTGGGCAAGACCGTCCTTAAACTGAAAGCGTTTCATCCTGAACTACTTGCACTTTGAAGGGTGTCTGCAACACCACGGCCTCTAATGGCACTACTAATGGATGCAGATTTGTTTCCAGGCTGCCAGCTGCGATCAACTTCGATCTGTCTGGGTCGGAGTAGTACACCCGAGCGAAACTGCGAACAGTCATTAACTGGGTTGCAGGAGATAGCCCCACTTCTATTCTTCAGTGGGTAATGGATTCGGTCACAGACCCCAAGTACGCGAATTGTGTTTTAAGCGATATGTTGATGTATCTACGGTTATGTTGCCCTGACTTCGTGAAAACCTCCAAGGTGCTCAAGATACTTGGTTTGAGGGAAGGAATTCCGTTGGTGAAAGCGCTGACAAAGGGGGATAAAGAGGAGAGAAAGTATTAACAGCAAGAAATTTCGCTCAAGTTCTTCATTCAAGTGGTGGTTGGATTGTTGAGCGACATCGGGCTGGTAGATCGTACAGTTAGCATTCTTCATTGCTAGCCAGCTGCGCTGGGTCATTCATATCGCTTCAATGTGCTAAAGGAGTTTCTTTTTATAGCGCTTTACAGCAAACATAGACTGCAAATAAATTGTAATAACAGTTATTATATTGAATTGTCCTGCATTTTTGGGCTGAACAGAATCTTATGCTACTTGTAATACTGCCTGATAATGGGTGTGGAGGAAGTACACGGTCTTACCTACAAACTCGTGGGACTGCATCTTCATGCAGAGGAGCTGTGGTACGAAGGAAATTTTGTTATTAGACCTCTATGACAGAGGTGAAGTCCATATGGTTGTCACAGAACTGGCCAGAGTTGACTTCGTTTACAAGTTCGTCGGATCGGATCATGTTCCATGCGTGCCTCCTTGGAGCGTTGTTTTGGTACTTTGTGTGTGCTGTGGTACCGGTAAATGTTGGATCACTGAAGCTGTGGTATTACCGAGTATGAATTGGTTTTATCGGTGCTATTTTCGGCAGTGGCCACTCATCGCAACTTAGAGGTGTCTTAAAGTCGTTGGCTTTGGCAAAAATGTAGAGTGGCACTTTTCCAGGTCCGGCAGTAGAGGCAGATTTCATGCACAGTGTACTGGATTTAATGGCGATGTATAAGCACTGTGGTTCCCCCTGCCGCCTTCTCATGGCGCTGCAGGAGAGCTGCAGAATACCTAATTTCTCATCTGCCGCTTACAGCCATTTTCCTTCGACCTACGAAATGGTTCCTTCGCTTGCCTTACCTGTATACATGGCTGCTCACCTGAACTGTCAGTCGACACCGTCCGTAGTGGCCATGCAACTGTGGGTAGTGAATGCATTCCTCCACGCCAACAGCAAAGCTATCGGTGGGCAAGACTCAAGAGCACTTCGACCCTGTTTTCCAAACGGCTGATATTTGTGGCGACTGTGAGACTGAATTTAATTGCTCTAGAGATAAAAGAGACTGATTTTACCTCCCTGCTTTCAACCAAGAATGAGAGGCCGCCACGATGGAGTTACACTCAGCCGCGAGACAATGAGGTTTTACTGGAGTCGCACAGCAACAGTTTTGCTACAGTGATGTGAGACAGTGGCAAAAGGAGTTGACTTTAACTGTTAAATGCGCAATGTGTCAATGGGGAAGGGAAGTAAAAAAATTGAGAAGATGGGACTGGACTAGTAATTTTAATAATTTTGTATTCTTTCCAATATCTGGTTTAATTTCTTAATTAATTGACAAAACATTACTGAAACTTTCGTTTAGTGTGCCATTTTCCCCTGACTTGTTACTTTTAGCAGGGAGGTGAGTAGTTAGATTGTGTAGACGGTTGGTCAGAGGCAGTGGCTTTACAGGATGGTATGAGATTTCCTCGCCTGCAATGTACTTACGGGATAGGCATGATGCTGCCAGATCTTTTCCGCACGCATTATTCAGCCAAGATGGCAAGGCACAAAGTCAAGTGAAGTCAATGTTTTTGTTGTACAACGGACACCACTGGATTACGTCACGTGAGAGGTTACAAGCAACAGGAATCACTGCTCAATTCCACATGTGCAACAGAGTAGCGCAAGAAATCTCATCCACTGCAATGCCTAGAGCTATCATTTATCTGTTTGTCCAAATCATCCCCGCATCTATATTGTTTTCCACTAACTCTTCCTTCTCTACTCATTGGACGTCAGAAAGCCAAAGCACTAGAAATAGATAGAATAATTTGAAGTTATGAGCAAGTCGTGCAAGTCATGCTAGTGCTCATGTTTCCCATTTCCTCTTACTAATTCAATCCATCCTGGGTNNC
>LWMK02000311.1:41311-89672 GCA_001693075.2 Taenia saginata | reverse complement strand
TGACTTCAACTTAAGCAGCTCTTTGCAAAATATTTGCGTCAAGTTATTGGGACCATGATGGGTAGGCATTGCAGCACAAAGATATGCACGAAATATGAAACATGACGCTTCAGTTACAAGCAACATCATTGGTGTCGAACATTGTGCGATTCACATTTACACAGTACTAATCTAACAATCAATCAGTTCAAAATTTAACACTTGTTTTCTTTATTTGCGGAGGGATTCTGACTTATAGCCGAGCAAATTCTATTATCATTTTCGGGTTCGTCTTCCTTGCTTTGAACAATTTTGCATGCCATTTGTTAGCAACTTGTCTCTAAATTCCCGTGCGCAACTAATTTTACATTTCAGTTGCATTAAAATGCGATTCTGTCCTTGTCAAATACTAAGAAGATCCCACCACTCACCCAATTTTATTATTATATCGATAAGTCAAACTCATTTTTCCCCAGTCTATTTATAGCTGACCATTCCGGCAGTCTTACCATTTTTCGGTGCGACGTGCTTGAAGCTTCATCGGTAATGATACCTCCCTTAACTTGTTAGTATAATTGGTAGACAATATTTCCTTGAAAAACAGCATAGGGAAAGGAATGGTTAATTAAGCGATTGGCTTAGAATTAGTATGTTTTGGCGTCTCGAAGAGCTACCACAAGCTTACTGAGGATGACGCTATCATAGGCAGCTAATGTCACGTACTTGTCCCACGCAAAGCGCTGATGAATGCTAAACCCAACCGCAAGTCAAGAGTTCCTTGCTAACAGGTCCGATTTCCATATCAATTTTTAGATCCCAAACTTACTACCAATCTTTGAACCCGTCAGCCACAAATAATCACATTCTAGTTATGCTCTACTTCTCACCGCATAGAAAAATTAGCAACTAGCGGTATAACTAATGCAAGCTGAGGGAAAGGCAACCTTCTCTTTTACCTCTACCACATAAAGCTTTGGAGTAAATAATATGGTGTTTTGCGATGTGCTGCAAACGACCTTAATGCTAATTCAAGGCAATAATGCAACAGGCATCTTAATGAAATTATCGGTGGTATAGGCCTTTGAAATAACAAAAACTCACTGATGCTGGGAATCAACAATATCAACTTTGTTGTCGCTTATGCTGCGCGTATAATGTGCTGGATGCGAATGGTGGCCTAAAAATTAGAACAACTTGATTGCAAATTGTGATGAGACATACTTATTTCTACGGTAGCGCCTCCTTCTTGTAATTGTAAATTCGAAATTTTCAATTCCTCTTAAAGCTCTGTAGGTGTGGTCGGCTACCTGGTACAAAGAAGAGTTGATTATTATCACTTGGAAGGTGTAGTGGAAAGGAATGCAACGGATGCATTGGCTCCACGTTTCCAGCTAGTCCTCAAATTTTTTACGCAAAATGAGGATAACAAGTCCTGCCGTCCTAAAATTGACTAAAAACTATATGCGCCTAGCCCAGGAAGATTCCTTTATTCATGACACAATCAAGTCAGCCAAGGTAAAAGTGACATGTAAAACTTGTGATGATGCTTGCCGTGAAACAATCAATTTTTTTGCGCACACGGAAAACGGGTGCGAAACCTTGATCCCAAATGCCACAAGTGGCTACGTCTTGATAAGCTTGGAAGTCCTTCTTCATCACACAAAAGTGGCTATTTCGGTAGTTCGCTTATAGCTTTCTTGTGCCTTTTGAATCCTTTGGCGCTTTGAGTGTAGTAATACATCATTTGTTACCTACGAATGACTCTGCCATTATATGCGCTTATGAGGCAGTACTTATTTCGTGTGTGTGAGGGAGAAGTTGTGGTGCTAAATCACTACATGGCGTTCCCTTTAACTCTACACCATCATTTCCATCATTCAGCTGTTTAAGAAGGGATGCGCAAACATTCCGTCTGAACAACCAAAACAACTCAGCCATTAATTTGCTTTGTTAATCAAAAACTAAAAGCTAAAAGCCAATAAGGATTATTGTTCTGCCATTGATTTAGTGCTTGTTTTCTGAGCGGTACACCTAAGTCATAAAACAAAGTGCAACTTCCCCGAAAAATTTTCATTTCTCTTAGACAACTGCATAACAAACAAAACAACGCATGTCTTTGATAGCATTAGGCTACTTTGTCCTCCAAAATTCTACCTTTCCTGCTGTATCACTGTAGCATAATGAGGTTGAGACCCTATATCATCAACTTAAACCACAATCACGCTTCATGTGCAATCCTCGACCGCAAACCTATTTGAGATTACTTTTTAATATTTTCTTTGAACAACCTGCATAAAATGAGCTTTGTCTTTGACACTATTGCTGTTTACGTGGCAAATATTTGGGTCATATGGTTGCATTTCGGTTGCACAAGGTAATGTAAATTATGTCAAAGCAGTCTATAAAGAAATAGACCTATGAACTAAGCAAACTAAAACTTCCTTGCTCATAAAAGTTGAGGGCATAGTGAAGTACTCGGAGCCGACAAAAGCAGTCAGCCGCAGATAATGTGGACAACAACGCTTCGTCCTCGAAGTTTGCAAAGTCTATTTTGGGATAGTTGAAATGAATGCGATTTCAAATTTATCAGGGCTCAATGAAAAGTGGAAAATATCCAAAATTTAAGGCAAAATAATCCCAGGTTTAAGCCGCGAAGATTTTTGGTTTGAATTGAGAATAGCTGCACCTGCAGGCACATCAGCTGACGTGTATTGCTAAGCGAAGTGCTGTTTAGACTACTGCTTCTTCTTGAAATGAAAACTTGCCCAAATGAAGAAGGTTGGTGCTTGTATTTGAGGGCCCTAGGGGTTGACTGGATACTGTGCAACCGATTATCTCTTAAAGGTAGCACTTAAACTAATATGAGTCGAGTAATGTACATCTTTAGCAATGCTGGTTGTAGGCGATAAGTAATTTTGGCATTTCCATTATGTTCATGTGCTGCAATGCTAACCAGTCATGCTCACAATATTCTGCAGGCATTAGTGATAATAATCTCACTGTTACGCTAATATTAACCAGTTAGGCCGAATACGATTAACAGTCCACCATAGTGAGATCCTACGAAATCAGAGCTGAAGACAGGTTCTGATACTTTTCCATTACAAAGAAATGTGATCCTCGCTAACGCTACATCCATTTGCCACAGTGTTATGCACTCCAATCCATCTACAAGTGGGTGTTACTCTTTCTTTTGATTATTGAAAAGTTGGATTTCGTTTAAGCATGTTTTCTAGTTTTTGAGAAGTTCATGAGACTTGTTATCCTGATGTCTGGTGCAATGTGTCAGCTGCCTCTAGATGATACAAGGCACTCACTTTGAAGCTGCGCCCGTAAACATGGCAGTACGTAAATAGTGTTACATTTCATCTTGACAAAGCATCGCTCTTAAATTGCATATTATGTTGCAATCATTGGCAGAGATCCCAAAAGCTTATTTTGCTTTGGGCCACAAGGCTGTAAGAGACCTAATCAGGCTAAAAACTCTTATAACAAGGGGCGTACATTTACCACGAATTTAAGCAAATTCACTTTTCTTGCTCTGATCATTTCTACTTGTTGCCTTCTTGCCTATTGCTGCTGCGCAATTTAATTTCCATTTCATTCTGTTACAATGATTTTCTAATTAAATTGTTACTTTAGAACTCAATGAAATATACAAACACGTCATCGCAAATGGCCTTATTTTGCGAAAACACTAAAAAATCCTAAAAGTTTACAACACCAATAGTTCCATAAAATTGTTGAAGCCAAATGACCATCGCCTGCTTGCTAGCGGGTTGTTCTTAAGAATAAGACGTAAAGATGTCGACACGTAAATGCTGAGCACTTTCAGCATTTGCACCTAGCATTTTATACTTAAGTGGCATTCCGTCGTTCTTGATGGTGCCTTTGATTCAATCTGATGCAAAGAAAATGAAGTCCCTTCACCAAAACGCAGACATTGCTTTCTGAGCGGAATTCCACGTTTCTACAAAAACACAAAGGAGAATAGTTAGGTACCTTTTTACATTTTTACTAGAACCGGTTCACACTTCTGGGGTTCTATTATTGTTTTAATGACGGAAGTCGATTATTTTTAACTTACCAAAGATCCTGTGTGCAATGAACAATTGCATAAACTGATATAATTTTCGGCATTGCTTGCATTGCGGGATTGATAGCGCAGCTACAATCCAGACTCCAAAATGCATCATTTGCAAACGCCTTTTATGTGGATTTGAATCATTTGCAAACGCCTTTTATGTGGATTTGAATGGGCAACTTGCGGCTAATTAACATAATTTCTTACGGCTGGTGCCACCTCTAAACAATCAAAAATGTGTGTAGTTAGTGAGGAGAAAAAACTGGATAGAGAACTGGAACTGTCATTGTAAGTAAAAGTTATGGGGTAATCCATGCCAATGGTATGTCAAATTATGACAACTTCTTCAGTTTAAATTAAGTTACTGGTTGTAATGAGGAGCATTTTGGTTTTAAAAGGTAAAGCAGTGATAAAATGCGAAACTACTATTAGTTGAAGGCAGGACATAGGCAGTACCGAGACACAAATGAAAGGGACCAAGAATTAATCTCTGTCGGCAAAATATTACAGCTCGCATGCTTTTAGAATTCACAAGCGCTACCGTAAATGACGGCTTGCAAAATGGGTAAATGCCAATAAATCCTGGCAAAAGTATTTTTTCGACAGTATTGGTCGCGCAAAAACATACTATTAGGAAGCCAAAGAATGGAAAAGAATCGCAAGCATAAACTGGTCGTTTTTTATTGGGTCTAGCAACGCAGGTTTTATAATAGCAACATTTTATGTTGAGAAAAAAGTGGATAAACTATACCCGAAAAGTATTTTGTACACAGGTAAGGTCGATTGGAAGACCTCACTCTTACTTCTGTGATTTGAAAATGGCAAATCGTATACCTAACTTAATCTCCTCATTCAAGGTTCTAGCATTCGAAATTTAGTACATGACTTTTAGAATTGTTTTTTGGCATGGTTTTAGTGGTGGTTTTAGTAACTTGATTTTTATTTAAAAGCACCTAAAATTCATATGATTCGTGTGCTGGAGTGCTGAACTGCATTAAAGTCGTACCTTGAATTTCCTTCCAGAACCTTCACTCTAGAGACATGCATCGATTCGGCGGGGATAGTTGACCATGCTTTGTACGTACTTATGCAGTACACTGCTGATAGCAAAATATTCGTCCCTTACATCTCTCTGCCGGAGGTGATACGATAAAGCTTAACATGGAGGTGTGGAAAAAAGCACATTCTTTAGGATTGATTGCATTAGCGGATCAGTATGTGCAGTGTTGTCGTACAAAGCGACGCAAAGCCTATAATTACTAAGTTATGGGAAGAAATGACTTAGTTTTATTTCTAAAGTGCACTATCTAAGTTTCTCCAGCAAAATAGAAGGGAAATGGAAGAAAAAGCATTATAAAATGGGCCTAAATTATAATTACTTTGCGACCGAAATTGTTGCTCACGCATCAACTTGCAAACTGCTCCTTTTTCACTTTTGGAAATGGAGGTGATTTGGGAACGTAGTTGCGGTGATGGTCTTTGGAATAACAAAGTTGTTCTGATGCTGAGCACTGTGATAATTAGCCTGTAAGTCATTCGGCGCGTTTGGTGTGTTGGATGTTATCAGTGGCAAGGACTTCCAGTGATAGCCCAAACTTGATGCTACCGATTTCTGATCCACCCGAGGCGAGTTACAAATGCCCATAATTTGCTGTTCAGTTTTCACGTCATGGTAAAAGGACCGTTGCTAATGACTGATGGATATAATAAGCAAAAGTAGCACATTTAGTCATCTTCATAAACGAGGCGTCAAAAGATTTGCTCTCTAGATTAACAAAATAGATGTCGAATAAGAATTCATAGTGAATATGCTTGTTAGCAACGATTGGGTGGTGGACTACATAATTATTTGGGCACTAAATCATTATCATTTATCCAGAGTCATTTAAATCCTGGAAAGCTAGACAGCGGGTTTGGGGTTGGGAGGCGTCTAATATAAATGGTGGCACACGGAGTTGGTTGATTGCGCGATTTTGCAACTCAGCAGCCACGTTTGACTTCGCTATGAACAATAATGTGGTGCTTAGCATTGGTATACCACACCTGCAAAGCTGATGGCACTAGCATGCTATAATAGGCTGACTACCCCCAATTCTACCCATCGCTCCTCTATTTAGAATGGCCCATCACAGGTTATTAACAGGAAATCTTGCTCATGCATCTTTCGTATGACGTAAAACGCGTTTATTCCATTCGGCTCATACGGGCAAGATTAACATGCCTAGCAATATTTACAAACTTCCATTTTCAGGTACTCCTACAATCAGCGGATTGCCAAAGTGCTTGCATCACACTTCCAAACTACTTAAAATACCAAATGACATTTTAGAAGTAGGGTAAGTAGGACTTGAGACAGACTATAAGGCTGCTAATCGGGCAGTTTTCATAGTAAAATGAAATATTGTACGGCGCACCAGAGGGTGAGCTTACAAGATATGCTCACAAGTGTGCTTTTTAAGGCATTAGAATTTTGTGATAACGTGAATGCTACTACAATTCAACCTAGTGAGCCAAATCAATTATATGCCGCATTTCATTAATTATGACAGGATCCGGTTAGAGATAACTCTCCGGCCATTGATCCAGTGATCAGTTAAATTGCTCCACTGTGTTAGTGGAACGGACACGTTTTAAATTTGCACTATTAAAGGGATTAGTTGCACCATCAGTGGACATAGAATACGAGACAAACAACTTCGTCAAGTGTTCGACGATGTCGGGAAAGCAAACTACACATTTAACCACAGAAAGCCCCTTTAACGTTAACTGCATAGAGTTAATGGATTAGAGTTTAATTCGAAACGAACCGACCATAACTACATTGGATGGCTTCTTCCCTCAGCTGCTGATTTTCTGTTTAGTAAAAATTTGATGCTAAACACCCTTTTCAACGAGCTTTGCACTGATAAGTTAGTGCATTGGTTTAATCTTTTTCAAACTGCAAAACCGACTGTTTTGGGTTGAAAGCATCTACATAAAAATGAAATCGTTGTTACCTTGATCACTGTTGTGTTTTTCAATCTGGCGGACTATAAATTTATAACAAAATGAATCAAGATTTTATGGTCAATGAAGCAACCCTCATGTGGTTGACTTGTCGCACATGTGAAAGACAATTAAGAGTGATTTGCTGCTAATTCACTTTATAAACTTTATCGGTCTATTAAAGCTATCAATAAGTGTTTTGGCAATTTTTTTTAAATTTGGTTAAAATTGGGGTGCACATGTTTGCGACCCAACTATCAGCACATACTTAGATCGCCAATTCCTGCGAGCGCCTGCTTTATTAATCTGAGGCTCCTAAGTACATCACATTAGGATTGAAACATTCGTTTAGCAGAAAACTCTCTTCCAAGGGTTAAACAGCTCAATTATAAAACACTTTTGAAGCGTTAAAATACATGTTCCTAGGTTTCCGCTTAGCCATCTTAATGAAGCAGCTTTCTTGCTCGGCCTCTGAAGGTTATTTTATAACTCTAAAATGCTATTTCACAGCATTTCATTTTATTCTGTAAGCTAGTCATGCCTACGTCGCCAAACACATTATAATGAGTGACTTCTTCAAAAGTTTTTCTCTTGGCATATGATGGAAGAATCCAACTTTGTGCTGCACAAGACTGGAATTTGCTAAAGCATAAATTGTATTACTTGTTTTAATGCAAACACCAGGATGCAAGCCTGCTCTGGTGGGAAATTTTTTGATTTTGAAATAACCTCACATTATGGGGACGGATCTTGACCTAAACGAATACTGGTTAATTAAAGTTTACCAAAGGGTTGCATTTCTCGTTAGACTTTTAAGTAACAGATGAAAACTAAACCAGTAGCGTACCAAAGCAAAGTAGGAATCCTTATAAACTGACCCTATTTCATTCACTCACCTTGTCACGAACCCATAGAAGTGTAGGCGCCAAGAGGAATGAAGGTCGGAAAACAAAATTGTGCATGATTTTGGGTATACCGGGAGAACTGTCATTCTTCAACGTTTTCTTTGCAAAACAACGGGGCAAATATTTAAGTAAACAAGACTAAAACTTTCAAACTACACTCAGGACTAGGTTTTGGTCCTTATTCTTTAGCGGTACATTATAACAACGTGGTAATTAAGTGAGTGCCGGCCTAAAACATATGCCACCAGCAAGTTGAATGGTTTGCAATGCAGATCAGCTAAAAGGTATTAATATTTGCATCGCACTTGTGGGGTGAGTAGCAACATTATGTCTTATCTGTTTAACGGAAAATGTCAGCAACTTCTACAATCCCGGTGCCCAAAAAAGCATTTTTACTGCAATTCTTAAATGTTCTCCTGTACTTGGGCTTCATCTTGACATTTGATACTTCGAATATGGTGCTTTTTTCTATCCACAAACTTTCATCTTTAAATATGTCATTAATCTTTTATTTTTTGGTTCTATGGTGTATGGAATGCTGATTGCGTCTCTGTCTGTGCGCCCATGATCTGATCTTTTTGTTCTCGCTGGTATATAAAGCCGCTTGTTTTGAAGCCTGTAATCCACCTCTTTGGCTTACAGATTTACTGCATTTAAACAGGCTTGTGAAAATGTAAGAGCCATTCTATTGTTAAACTACGTGGCAGGAGCACTTGTCTCTTCACCATTCCTTCACCTACCTTTCACCAACCGCCTTTACAAATGCGATGCTTAATGGAACACACGCACACCCAGCACGTCGACGGTGACCATTTACTCAACTTTTGAATGTCCTTTGTTCCCACTTGCCAGATCAAGAGATCTGCGCGTAACGGTACACTAAGATAGTTCCATCAGTAAATACTAACCCATGTTCTGCGGCATGCAGAAGGATTATTTATACTATGACAACTGCATGGCAAGCAGTTTATCCAAAAGCAACTCACGGCTACCGGTAAAGATACTTCTCACTTTGTCCCACTCATTATCTTTGGTTCACACAGATCATGTCTAGATACTCACTGATTACCCCACCGACTACACTTAGCCTTTGTAGAATGAATATAGCAAATGCTACAGGGGTGTAGGGTGGATGAAAGTCACTAAATATGTGTGGTCTTCATGCAGTCCACTACCATAATTTGACTCAGTTTACTTATGATCCTGCACTTAAGACCTGCCATGCATTGATTGAAGGCGCGGGTTTTCTCTTTATCTAAAATTAGCCTGGCCATCTTCTTCATAAAATAGTCCTTTGATTGAGTGAACAGAGTGAGGGAGAGGTCTACTTTAGCATTGAGAAATCTACCAGTTATTTTCGTAGGTAGATGGAGTGAATAAAGCGTATGTTGGTTCGGTTGTCAGGTTCCATGCACAAAATTATCCACGAGACTCTAGTCATATGGGATGTGGCTACGGAAGGATGTTTGGAGGTTTTTTAAAACCGATGAAAATACTTTGATTTAGAACTCAAAATAAAAGCTCTACTTATGTACTATGAGTAGGCCATGCAAAGCCGCGTTAAGCGCGTGACAAATCTGCCTTACCTGCAAAACCATCACCAAACGTTTTTAAAATACATCTGTCCCAACAATAACAACTCGCTTGCGCAGCGTCAAAAAGCAGTTAGTCAACAGTTTTACCTATGAATCATGCAAAGGAAGGTCGTGAACATGCAAATTGCAATTGTGCGGAAGCAATTTTTGAAATTTAAACTGCTCAAAACATCACAAAACCGCAATTCTTTGCACAATGCTGATATTGAGACCAGCAGGAGATCGTTATTGCTACAGAATCACATCAGCTACTGATCCACTCAAATGACATGACATTTAAGGCCAACCAAGAAAAACTATTGGGATCGCAAAGTGCATACTGAAAACTAAATGTGACTGTAGCTAATTATATAAGGGAATTGCACCTTGTTGCTTTGGGAAAGGACGCAGTACAGTGATTATGGTTCGGAGAAAAAACAGGCTTTTTCAAGCAGCAAAAGGAGGAATGGATTCGGCTCATTCAGTTGTTGAAGCAAACGGACATAGTAAAATTAACTTCTAATGCACGGGCATGGAAATTTCTGACTGCTACTAGTTGGTAGATGGATAGACCCCTGCTTTAACCAGAGAAGCGTAGAAACAGAACCCGCAATAGATGCTTGAAAAATAGCACGAATCAACAATGATTTTATGCAACATTTAAGACCTACAAAATATTGATGCGTACCCGCTGGAGGAAGGCTTTTGGAAAGCTGATGTAAAACCATCTCTTCAGGCTTTCTAGGCAACGTAGAGGTGCCGAAGCTAGACGCTTAAGCTGGACATGATCCTAAAATAGAAATCGTCCTGTCTACAATCTCTCACGTTTCTATCTGAGTTAAATAAAACGCTCGTGTCCATGCCTTCCATATTCAAAACAACAAGCTAAAGTTAGTTAATCGCTTTAATATTTATTAAGAGATGCAAACTTCGGCTTCATCTCTTAAAGTGGGTTGCGAAAGTGCTATTTCAGCCATGAAATCTGCAGCATATTATGCCGTGACTTATGAAATGGAATGCAAAAATCACAGAGCTAGTGGTTCTGCCACTCATAGAGCAAGAGTTGCAACCAACCTGCGAATTACTATTTACTAGAGTGATGCGGCGCTAAGCATATAGCGAGCTGTCGAAAATTGCGCTTCTGATTTGGTCCAAAGCTAGACAGATGATTTCTGGAACAACATCAACATGACAAAGAAAAAAAGCCTTTTGTGCAGTGACTGGGCCCGACCGATTGATAGGAAAAGACAACATATAGCAATATGATGTGGCTAAGATACGATTTTGTAACGCAGCGTACATAATGACTATGTGAGCATTTGCGGGCTAAATGGTCGGCATTGGACGAAAAGGAAGAGGCGAATGACTGAGCACAACAAAAATGGTTGTTTATGCGGCTACCCTGGTCCGAAATACACCACATTATTATGGAAGAATATGCCCGCTACTAATGCGCATAGGAGGGGTAATGAGTAGGTCCAAAAGGCCGTCCAGCAGAGCAGTAACATAATAAGCTGAGGTCAACAGTCTCGCTTGGACACTCAAAGAGCTGCACAATTGCACTTAAATCACGGGCTGTGACTGTGTGTGACTGTGTGACTAATCAACTTTTAAAAGTAATTTTCCTTTAAAAAAACAACTGCTTTGGTGCAGAAATTAAAGAAATGAATTAGGAGGTTTGGAAACCCAATGCCATCGGAAGTCGGCCAAAAATATTTAAAGAACAGGCATTTTTCTCAATCTTTTTACAGAGAAATGCACTCTTTTCTCAATCACGAAGTAAAATATGCAACGGACAACGTTAGCTTTGAATCACCTTTAGCCAAAATATTAAAGAATTCGACGTTAATTACGTGAGATCTTGTCAAAGAGGGAACAAGAACTCCTGACTCACAAAAGGAAAAAGCATAAGCGGAAGGGATTGAAAATGCAGAAAGTCACACACTGAAGCAGTAACACTCTTAATTAATGCTAACCTAGCCTCACAAGATAAAAGCGGGAAGGAGCAGCCGGATATTGCTCGTCCAAACACATGGCGGCGACAAAGAGGGCAGAAGTAATAGCCTGTAAGGACTTCGACTTCAGCACAAATGGCTGTAGTGATATATTTGTCCTCAAAGAGGCGGATTCATGCAAAGATATTAAAAGGGAGTAGAGGCAACATAAAATGAACTGCGTAGAAAAGCATAATTTTAGCAAGTCGGAAAAAATTGAAAGCCTTATTATCCTCTTTAAAGTATTCAAATATCTTAGCGTTTGCTGCCCCATCACGAAGAAAACAATTAAGAGTTTATATCAATGGCAATGATTACATCAACGGGAACAAATAGCACGATTTCAGTTGATAAAGAGGCAGATGGAGAGACAATGCATAAAGGTGTTTGAAAGTAAAACCAGAATCAAGGTGCGGAAGGTTAAAAAGTGTACAGAAAGATAAAATAGCAAATTCGAACAACCCAAGAGAGAGCACTAGCGATATATGAAATATGAATAAATGCATAGAAAAATTACTCCGCTGGTCCTAAAACTGTTGCAGAAACATGAGCCAAGTCAAAAAATATTGAGCGAATTCCTTTGCTATTCCCAATACGAGTGCAGACACATCAGCAAATTCAGTCAACATAGAGCCAAATATCGTCGCTCTTTCCATCACCGATACAGCCATTAGGGCAGAAATAAAAAACATAGCAAAACATAGTCGCTCATCCATGCATTGCAGTAAGATAATTAGAAAATTCATTAAATATAAAGAAAAAACGTACATTTGTTCAAAAATCGCTGCAGAAGCATGAGAAAATTCAATAAATATATAAAAAACTAGGTAGCGTATTTATAAAAGTGATGAAGTCTAATGAAAAAAACAGATAAAACTATGGATAACTCCTCCAAAAACTTCCGAAAACCCTTAAAAAAAGATAAATATGCAGCGGAAACATCTATATCAACAAATAAATACGCCGGTCACATAAGCAGATGCGATGCATACAGAGACAAATAAATTCGCTCTTCCCATCACTGCTCCAGTCAAATGAGCAGATGCCACGCATCCACAGCCCATCCACAGCCAAATAAATTCGCTCTTCCCATCACTGCTGCTCTCTTATGACCACAACCTTTCAGCCTATTAATCTCTGGCCAATTTTCTTCACTCTTTACACCTCTGTCTCTCTCACATTTTTATAATTAATTTACCAGTAGCCACATTTCTTTTTCTTCACAAGACTGCAGCAGGCGCATGAGCACATTCACTCAATATTTCCATTTTTTTGCCATATTGCTTCGCTCTCCACAACCCTTCCTTTTTCCATTCTTTTTTGTATTCGTCTCACTCACCTCTCTTTTTCGAATCGTCCTGCTAAGTTTAAAGTACGACGATAGAATTTTTATTCCTACATTTCACCTTGCATGAAGTTTAAAGTCGTCCACTTTTGCTATAGCAAACGTTTGAATCGCCACTCTTCTGCTACAGTGGGAAGTGGCCGCGATTCCGATGCTATTTAATCGAACACTTCAAATGTAAAGATATGGTTCGAGTGTCCGATACAGGTGCTTAAGGATGCCTCTTTTGACTGCAAACTTACTGACAGGGTACCAGACGCGTTTGACTGGCAAGTGACATGGGACCAACAGTTCAGTCAAGGTTCCACTTTTTAGCACTTTACCGGGATTAAAATGCGTTCACAGGCAAGTTTGAAGTCATCAGTGGTCTAGTCGGTAAGAGTAATAAAGAAGAATTAGTTTCCATTTGCTCTTAACGACGCTTAGTAATTCATTTTGCCGTGCTTTTTATTTGCTTTATGTTGTAGCCATCAACATTGACTACGCTGGGATACAGAGCTTTTGGTCTGGACCGAGTATGCATGACTGCACCCTCGAAGGTCTAACTGTCACGGGAACCCAAGCCATGCGTGCTGGAGAGATTTATGAGGTCTAAGACAGGCTCAGAACTCCATCCTTAATGCAAATGTTTGTGAGTTATTTGTTTCCGAATCTCATCGGACTTATACTCGCTTCATTTAACTTAAGCTCCCAGAACATCATGAAACTTACAACGGTTGCCATGTCAAATGCTCCCAAAATCATTTAGTTAGAAAGTTGGNTCCACTTTTGCTATAGCAAACGTTTGAATCGCCAGTCTTCTGCTACAGTGGGAAGTGGCCGCGATTCCGATGCTATTTAATCGAACACTTCAAATGTAAAGATATGGTTCGAGTGTCCGATACAGGTGCTTAAGGATGCCTCTTTTGACTGCAAACTTACTGACAGGGTACCAGACGCGTTTGACTGGCAAGTGACATGGGACAAACAGTTCAGTCAAGGTTCCACTTTTTAGCACTTTACCGGGATTAAAATGCGTTCACAGGCAAGTTTGAAGTCATCAGTGGTCTAGTCGGTAAGAGTAATAAAGAAGAATTAGTTTCCATTTGCTCTTAACGACGCTTAGTAATTCATTTTGCCGTGCTTTTTATTTGCTTTATGTTGTAGCCATCAACATTGACTAAGCTGGGATACAGAGCTTTTGGTCTGGACCGAGTATGCATGACTGCACCCTCGAAGGTCTAACTGTCACGGGAACCCAAGCCATGCGTGCTGGAGAGATTTATGAGGTCTAAGACAGGCTCAGAACTCCATCCTCAATGCAAATGTTTGTGAGTTATTTGTTTCCGAATCTCATCGGACTTATTCTCGCTTCATTTAGCTTAAGCTCCCAGAACAGCATGAAACCTACAACGGTTGCCATGTCAAATGCTCCCAAAATCATTTAGTTAGAAAGTTGGCATTAGTGATACGGCTCGGAGCCAACTTTCAAATGATTTGTTGATGGTAAACTAATCAAGAGACTGCGACGCCAAGGACAATCATCTTTGGTCATGCTGCAAACCACACCATCAACCTGAACGCATCGAATCGCACTACCTAACAGGAAGCGCAAGCGTCTGTTGATATTGTAGCTCCGATATGAGGTAAGCTGCGACATTTTAAGCTGCAAGAACAAAATGCAGCTCTCCCATTAACAGAAGCAAAATAATTCAGCTACTTAGCAATTAGGAGCATTAGTTGTTAAAAGACATTTGAGCCGGTTCCCTGTCGCCCCTGGAAATTCGTCGGGTTAGGCTTCAAAAATGACATTTGCTGAAAGATGTGGAGGATTGCATAGCACCAATTTTAATGCGCAACACTGTCCATTACAAAAGGCGAATAATTTTGTTCCTTTTCGTTTCTGTCGAGGAGTTGTTCTCGAAAGTGACAGCATTTTAGCTGCTGTAGAATGGCGTCTAACCCTCGTCTATTTCGATGGACTTTTGGTGAGCAGGGAAGCATCGATAGACTTGGGGCATGATATCCTGTAAAAATCAAACCCCAGTCTAGATCAGTTCAATCTTCTCCTTTTCTCTTTAATGATTTTGGCAGACATCAGGTCACCGTCAGTTTGACCATTGCTCAGGGCAGCAAACAAAAGAATTTCGACATCTGGGTGGCGAAGGTGCCAAATGTTTACCTCCTCCAAGTCCAGTCAGAGTTAGTCCACTATACTCTTTCACTTCACTTCACTGAAGTTGCACCGTTTACTAACTACTGTCAAATATTTGCCTAAGACAAAAGAGCCAGAGTAGAACTTTGAAAAATATCCCCATCTCCCATTTAATAGTCTGACGTGGGGAAGCCCAAAAGTCCACATGTTTGCATATTTAGTTGCGTCAGACAACCATTTGGTGAATGGACCATAAGGTCTGGATTACTTTTGCCAAATGTATACTGCCCTCGATACCGCTGCACCCTCAAAGGCAGAATATCTTTTTGATCTGAATATTCACAGTTCAACAGTGTGATGCATTGCTGGCATATTTTGGCGAATCTTTCCCATTTCCAAGTCGCTACGAAGTGTGATGAACCGAAATGCCGTTATTCTCACAGCAAACTCGTTTGCATCTTATCCCACTTTCATTATTAAATTGTGCATTCATTCTTCCTGCAAATCCGGCTACCCTCACAAACAGTTGTGGAGAAAAACTGAGTGTAAGCATGGCGGACTATTGTTTCACATTTTGGCACAAGTGATTGCATTTTTCCGCCACAAAGCGGGCAATCGAACGCAACCTATATCAGCTTTCTGCGAGAACCGTCAATTGTGTATTCCACAAACCAACACCAGGTGTCGAAGTGCTGATGGTTAACCACACATGGAGCTGGTTCATGCATCAAAACACGTGGTCCGGTACTAATAATCTCAATGATTTGGCGACGACGGTATTGAAAGAAGCAACCAGCCGTCCAATTTCTGAATTGGCTCTTTACACCATCCTACTTCCAACCCATCTTGCGAGCAATGAGCAAGCTATAGCTAATTCTTATACATATTCTCAAGTCAACTTTAATTCCAAAGATTATCGCAAGCCTTCGTCAGAGTTAAAACTTAAGGGCATATTGTACAGCTAACTGCGTTCCCCGGAATGTATGGATATAATACTAGACGAAGAGGTGGCTGCATATTTTAATGCATTAGTATGGCGTGCATTTCTTAGCGTTGATACAGGAAAGAAATTTCCTATGCGGAATGTTGGAGTGCTATGCATCCATATTAAAGTATTTTCTGTGGCAATTCAATTGAGAGTTGAAATGGTAGGAGGTACATCATTGTCCCTACTGTTGGTAAGCCAAACAGACAGGTGTGACAAATATGGGTCAGAAAATGAGCGAATTTCTTTACCTCTAAAGCAATCATCACTTCGGCATTGTTGCAACGGAATAAATATCGCTTAAAGACGCTACGACACCACTTGTCAGGTTGGCATCTGTGTGCATGGCTGTTAGCAAATTTGGAAATTGGGATGCATAAATAGCCGTAAAAATAAATTACATGCCAAAATATGTGAATGATGAGGACATGGATCATCTTCTACACCGACAGTGAACCAACTTCTCTGCACCTTGACAGTTGTCGGGTGAAGGACTCAGGTTTGATGGGACCAAATGCAAGAGGTATGTCCAAAATTGTTTACAGTATTCAAATATTTTAAAGATAGTCAAGCCAACCTGTAGGTGGGTGGAGGTTAAGCCAGACCGGTGGAGAAAGCGCAAACCATGCGATTGGTGAACAGCCTTTGCTGTTACAGCTTCTTCACCAAAGGAAAATACTCGATTCGCTGCTGGATGGTGATGGCCACATAGCCATAATTCTACAGAATAGGTGAATATAAGAACACATTTCCGTTGCACGAGGACATGTAATTCGGCGAATTTGCTAAGCAATGCAAAACAAATATAAACAAATTGGTTTAATTTCGATAGATACTAGACAACGGGATTGTATTTTTACTGTACAGACACCTATTCATTCATTTAATTTGTACTGAAATGCTTAAAATTCTACAGTCACTGCACACGGAAGTCAGACTTTCAAGTTAGCAATCACATCAGCAACAGTGGCACCATGTGTAGGTGGTGAACTTCTTGTGCATAAGATGTTGATAGTCTACTAATAAACTGAAGCCCTTAAATTCTACCAATTTCGCCAAATTTGGATCAGAAATAACTAGTATGGAGTGAAAATGGCAAAGTCCTTTATTTGTTATTCTGGAATTGTACACAAAAAAGTAGCACGATTGGTATTATAATAAGAAGGAATGGTGGAGTTGTGCATCCTCAGCACCATAGAAGCCTGTAGTGGAAAAAAGAGTTGCCAGAAAATGGTAAGTTATGTGTCCTAATAGGCCATGTAGATGAGACAGCAGGTGATTTTCTCAGACTCACAAGAGCACTCAAGCAAGGAATACCGCCATACAAGCAAGCACAACCCCAGAGATCGCGGAAGTTGTGGATGATCCACTAGTTGTTAGTATTCTTTCCTTCTCGCCTACGTAAAAAAGATGTTCGGCTAGTTGTAGCACGCAAAACATGCACGTGGTCCAATTGTGAGCTGTGCGATATCTAAGATTAACAACAGCTCCACATTGGTAAGTTCCACAATGTACACTTATGTCTTGATAGAGAAAACGCTGTTACAGACAAATTTTAGTGAGCATCATCCTTCGACGTCGACTTGTGCACCATGTTATTACAAGTGCTAACTTACCATGGGCTAGTGTTTTTATGCTGGTATTGTAAGCGAAAATCCTGCCTTTATCTCCGAATACTTGCGCTCTAAGTGTGTATAAGGTGTTCGAGGTCAGTCCGCCAAAAAAACAAGTTCCTTCTTTAAAGTCTGCCTGTTGTTCGCGATTAGAGCTAGGACGATCAGCTGTTGCAGTTATAACGATATAGCGTGGGTGGGACTCAGCCAAACTCCGGTTATCCCAACTTAACTGAATGAAGAAAGGACCCACTAGGCTGACGTAGAAGTTTGGCGGTGGCGAAGTCTTTCCTGCTACTTTGCGTTCAGTCACTGGATCTTAAAAAGGACAGGAAAGGCCATTGCTCAGCGAACATAGTCTGGTAATTACAGTTCACTCGGCTTTGGAGTCGTACGGCATTTACGCCTGACGTAATGAAGGTAACAGCAGAAGCAACAAGTAAATTGGATACTACTAAGGAATATAAGTAGCGCGCAGCATTCCGTGGTACATGATGTGCACAACTTATTCGTGCTTGTGTAATTTATCCCGAAAACGTAAACCTCTCCTATGGTTAACAATATCGCAGAAAATAGCTTAACGATTAAATTTCGTGGACTGAATCCTTATCCGGCATCCATTTCTCTACAATGCACCAGAGTTGCATTCCTGCCAGAATTAATAAGATCAGCAGCAAATGGGCAGAAAACACTTATGCTTGTGTGAACAGTGTGTACTAAGTCAAGTCCTTATTACGCCTCTAACTAGAAGCTTTAATGACAAATGGATGTGTGTTAAATGTAAGTCCAATTTCAGGTTAGATGCCCTGTGTGCTCTGGGAAGTGTAAAAGGATATCGTTGGAACTACTGGGTGGGTATGAAGTTCAGTGAATAAGTCCACTGGCAATAAACAAATGCTCTAGTATCTGGACATATACATGCATGTCGAAGTATGTACGCTCAGCATTTCACAATTCTTACATGGTAGGTCAGAGTCATTATGAAAATCAACAGTAGATAATAAAGGAGAAAAGCAGGCGAGATAGCGAGGTGAAGTTTTAAATCATTATTAGCGGCCTGATATACCAGTGACCGGGTGGTAGAGGAGGTTGAGCAGGTGAATTATCAGCAGTGTTTGTAGCTGTCTTCTGTGTTCGGATTGAAAACACTACTGTTCTTGGTACGTGGATTTAACAAGTTAATTTTGACAAATTCATGTAGGAAGCGCTGTTTCCCCAAAATCTACAGCGATATTAATATTCGATTTACATAAATTGAGTAAGTGCTGTGTAGGCTAACTGCCTATCACTTGGTTTGAAGAGCCACATGAGGAATATGAAAGAAATAAAGGAAACTTAGTAAGTGCTACTGCATGTTAAATGATTTCTCATCTGTGTTGAAGAGGGTTGAATGTTGGCTGCCATCTTGTCCCCGCTTCATTATTCGCCTCGGCCAAATATGCAGTCTCAAGCGAAATGCGGCAGAAATGAAGCATCAATTTTAAAGCTGACATGCTTTGCGCTTAAGATTCCCTTTGAGTTTCTTATGCCACGCTGGCATGTATTATCCTTGACCTACACAACAACTCCACAGCCACACAGAGCTCAGCATTATGCGTTATGTACGTGTGCGATGCCACATCGTAGGGACTATTGTCACTTTCACATAAGCTATTGTGGGTGAGCAATCTTTGGGAATCCACATCACTGTGAAAGTGTCCTTTTTTGTCCAGGCACTCCTTATTACTGAGTTAGTGATACGACTGCATTTGCGACTCCATTACCACATCTAGCCATACCATTATATAATCGCATGTCGGTTTAGACGTACCAATGTCGTTTAATAAAAATATGAGAGCTTTATGATTGTTGATAAATCAACTATGAAAGCTCGCCACTAGAGTGGGTCGCATGGTGATCGGCAATTAATTTGGAGCATTTTAGGAATCATAATTGGCTCTCTGCACGCCGATGTCGGTACCAAATGGATTGATCAGACTTTCACACTCTCCATGGTAAGGTGGATGTATACATGGCATTTCAAATGGCCCGTTTGGGGTAATAGTCCAGCAAACATAGTCCAACTTGTCTACCAAATTCCATACATCCGATTAAACGTTAAAACTGCTCCTTCAAATGTTCAGAGTAACTAAGCCTCCTCAATTAAGTAATCCTGCTTTTACTTCACAGTAACAAAACACTGCAAAGGTCGACGCCTCCCAATCGTAACGGTGGGAGTTTTAGCCAAAGAGCAGATAGGATAAACACATAAGTACCCCACCTGCATAACAGATAAATTTGCTTTTCTTTCTGAGCACAAATAGCGAAAGTGAGACTGTGTTAAAATACAACACTGCTAAACTAATTTATTGCTAAATTTCGAACTACAAAGAATGACACGTTCGATTCGATTATAATTTGCCGCAATTCTATTTTTGTCTTTGTAGCAGAAGAGGTCTAGTGCAATATATGTACTCGTAACGCATCCAAAGCATGCTTCGTCTAAACTATTGAAAACCTCAAAATACATGTTCGACACTGCACAAATTTGTGTGCCATAAGCCCTACCATTAAAATTGATAATAATTGATGCGGTCAGCAAGGTTTCAACAAGGCGCAGGCCACAAGTTATTGTGGAAGGTTAACCTTGACCTTCAATCAAGCGTGTGGTTCCAATGTGTTCTTGCACAAAATCAATCAGAAGATCAAAGCGCGTGCTGGTGATTGAGATTANGGGTAATAGTCCAGCAAACATAGTCCAACTTGTCTACCAAATTCCATACATCCGATTAAACGTTAAAACTGCTCCTTCAAATGTTCAGAGTAACTAAGCCTCCTCAATTAAGTAATCCTGCTTTTACTTCACAGTAACAAAACACTGCAAAGGTCGACGCCTCCCAATCGTAACGGTGGGAGTTTTAGCCAAAGAGCAGATAGGATAAACACATAAGTACCCCACCTGCATAACAGATAAATTTGCTTTTCTTTCTGAGCACAAATAGCGAAAGTGAGACTGTGTTAAAATACAACACTGCTAAACTAATTTATTGCTAAATTTCGAACTACAAAGAATGACACGTTCGATTCGATTATAATTTGCCGCAATTCTAGTTTGTCTTTGTAGCAGAAGAGGTCTAGTGCAATATATGTACTCGTAACGCATCCAAAGCATGCTTCGTCTAAACTATTGAAAACCTCAAAATACATGTTCGACACTGCACAAATTTGTGTGCCATAAGCCCTACCATTAAAATTGATAATAATTGATGCGGTCAGCAAGGTTTCAACAAGGCGCAGGCCACAAGTTATTGTGGAAGGTTAACCTTGACCTTCAATCTAGCGTGTGGTTCCAATGTGTTCTTGCACAAAATCAGTCAGAAGATCAAAGCGCGTGCTGGTGATTGAGATTGTGGTAGACGCCCACGCATTCTCCATCTGCTGAGACATCTTCTCGCCATTACTTGCCTACTCCAGTTTTCAATTAGCTGCATTGAGTAAGTTGAGCAAACTGGGCCGCAATGTTTTGCGAACCATCTCAGATCAGTGGAACTATAAAATAAGGCCAGTTCGCCTGCTCTGAGTGATCCTTGTTCTACCTTATTAATGGGAATTCACTGAAGCGGACATTCCTTCAGGCGGTTAAGCACTTAATAATCCAAATCTCGACAGATAAATCCTTGAATTAAGCACCAAAGTTCTGTATGGTAGCATTAGTTTATTTAGCTTCTTAGGCATAACAGGTGCTGTGTAGATGTACTTAGAGAGGTTCAATTTTTACCGAAATGGTTGTAATTTCAGCTGCTAACACCGTGCCTAAAGCTTGGATTCCAGCTAGTGTGGACTTACGAACGAATGGGCTCAACACCCTTTCGTGTCACCGGGAATTCTGTCAGTAGCCATATCTATGACCGCATTCCAGTTCCGAAATTGGGCTTACGAAAATGCGTTACGGGCTGGCGCCGACTTCGGCCCTTGATCCTAGACCGTCGTACGGATTTAGATGCAACTTGGATATTTAGCATCACCATCGCTGCATGTTTCTACTTCTCGTGCAAATGCGTTTCATCTATAGTATTTAGTTGACTGACCATATACTAGAGCTCGGTCACCATGTGTGGCGTCAATAATTGGCGGAGAGCTATCGCTCCATTACTATCACCTATTATTTACGCAGTGATTGTCATGCACTACATTCTCGCTTTCAGTTTTACATAGTCTCCACAGATGATTACTTAATCCTCCTTTTGCTTTAAAACCATGAGCAAGTTTTAAGAAAAGAAGTTCTGTCCCTCTAAGCCAAGAAAGAACAAAAGAAGGGAAACTGGACTGTGGTAATGAATTTGGCATTCACCTGCACCGTGCAATCGTTGTTTCCCCTTAAGTTACCCAAACACTGAAGAAAGTGGTAAATTTTGTGGAGCCAAATGTCACTTAAATGAACAGTGCAAAGGTTAATCATGTGAAACAGTATTAACCCAGTGAAAATTATGTGCGATAAAGTGGAGGTAGGGATTAATACCATCAAATGTGCTGTTGTAGTGCTGAATGATTTGTAAATTGGCGTAGATATTGCCATTTTCATCTCTTCAGCTAGTGCAATGGAGCATTGGTGTTATTGTTTTGTTCATAATTCCTCTCTAACAATCACATGCTAGTGCTATCTTTAAGAGGGGTAAAGAATGTGAAACCAACGAATGTAACTCCGGCCATTTCGGTACTTTCTGTTTAGCCTAAGTGCCCCATATCAGGCTCCTTTAATTTGTGTTTGGCATCGTGATGCCTGCGTGAATAATAAAGAGACTAATGGATATCATGGGAAATGGGGCTTACCAGCATCATCACTACCTAAAGAGAACTATTCTTAACTTTCCGAGGTGTCAATAGGAAGCGGCTGTTTTCATGAGTCCGAATAGTGTTAATGCCACCAGCCTCAGGAAAATGGAGCATTCGACGCAAGTGCGAATGAACGTTACTAGTCGAAGTAGATTTCTAGACCGTAATCGTGCATAGCTTTGAGAAGAACTTATAGCATGACAATGCTGCTCCGATGTCGTTTCAAGTAATTCATAATATTGAGAGGAATTGGGAAGGAAAGTGAATAGGAGTTGTTATATTCGGTCAGTATCTCTAATCAGCGGTGTCGATTTCAATTATCTGGGAAGCTGTAATCAAGGGGAGAAAGCAGTTTCTTAATCAGAAACAAGAGTTAGTCGTTTCCTTAGCAAAGCAAAGCGCTTCATTTTCCCAGCAAATAACAGCAGAAAGGTATGAAACTTGCACCTATCACACACAAAGGAAGTGGGAGGAGTTCATAGTGCGAAAATGCCGTAGAATAGCAATGCAATAATCTGCGTTGAAGGTGCACATGAGATTAATGAATGAAATTTATAATTCAACAATTATTACAAGATGTCAAATGCCTTCACGCTTGTGTGGGTCAGAATAAAATTTAAAAATGCAACTTACCGTCTGCTGCTGTGCATTCCTTCACGAAAACTGCAGTGGCTAAAATAACGAGACACAATTGAAAGGCCATCATCAAACCAAAAGTGCATTGTAATCGCAACAAATGCCGAATTTATATGACTATTCCGCACACATATTGGCCTATGATCATAGGTTTACTTGACCTGAAAGGCAACTTCTTCACGATATGGCGTGTTTGATCATGTTGGCAATTCCAAATAACAACTCCCACGCTTATTACCATAGAGGCGAACGGAGACAGCTTGAGAAATCTGACTGTGCAGAATTACGTCAGCACAGAGTCTGTCTATCTTTCGTGTTACTTAGACAAAGCTACCCAACTCAAAACTGTTGACTTTGAGGACATTCAATAGGTCTCCACCTGATGGGGTAAACTCTACTTTAACGGTCCATTCCATTAGAGGTCTTGGCTCAGTAAGCTGAACTATCGCGTTGTCAGCGAGGGTAGAGAATGGCACATAAAGATGGGTCCAAATTTAGCCTTATTAAAGTTTCCAGAGTCCATGGACGATTAAATACTTGAGAACCAATTTCTTTAAGCAAATGCAATACGAAACGAAACCTCTAAAATATGGGTGTAGGCGGCTCTGTAAGATCACATGTCGCTCCTGCTCTGGAGCACCCAGAAGATATTCTGTCAAGCATCACCGAATAAAACAGTTTGTCAACTCTAAATCTATGCTCATTATTCTATTTATAGAATCGTAGGTGACGGAGACTAATCAAGCGGAAGTAGCAGACTACTTCTTTGTTCACAACTTAACTATCGTAGAATCCGCACTGTCATCACAAACGGTGTGGAAATGAGTGTGTATTCAGGCTAAATACCGTTTACACGAAAAAAGGCAATCAAGTGGGACATTTGAGCAATCGATGGGAATAGCTGCGGTCCTGGCGTGCCTACGGTAGAGACGAATGGCTGGAAGCCCAAGTCTGGCAAAGAGCGTTTAAAACATGCCCCTGCAGTGACGACTGCGATGTTTTAAGAGGGATGCAAAAGTCACCCATATTACTTCGGTGTGTAGAAAAAGTGGAATCTCTTTCACGTTTCCAACCTCCATCTGCCCAGTATTATGTGCCTTTACTCACCGAAAAATTGCCCAATATGAAAGGAGTCAGACATTTTGGAGGAAGAATTTAGGGGCGAGAGGACGTCTAAGATGTCCAGTTGCTTGCATTATACTTTAGAGCCTTAAATAATTACTGTCCATCTTCTGTTTAGATGGCTCAGAGCACAAGGCAGCTTGAGCAAATCAAAGGCAACCAATTTTAGTCGGTCCATAATTAATATCTTGTCGAATTTTCTAATAAAACAAAACTCTTTTAAAATGTTTAGTGCCAGTAACTTGCTTTTTGTCAAAGATTTGTTATTTGCAAAATGAGTTACTAGCTGAGATGATAGGCAAGACACAAGCTCGACCGACAACCAATGGTGTACTTGATCTATTGCAGGTGCATGCAAGCCAACATTTTGGATCAGCATGATTTATGGCTAATATCTTGTAGACCCGTACTTGTAGTTGAAACTATGGTCTCTTTGCTTGCCGATGGCTAAGAAACGTAAGTAGCTATCTACACACCGATCCTGTTGTCATGTGTCCGTCTGAGATTTGCGACAGCCTGTTTCAATTAAAACCCGGTGAACTTAGTTCCAGTTACACACCTATAACCAGACGTACAGCTGGAGGCTGGATTAGGGCCTTGAAAATGCGCCAAGCAAATTGGGTCCTCGGTTGGGCTAGTCTGGTTCGATCTTATGGTGAAAAAGTATTGCTGAAAGCTGTTGACTTTGACACATCCTAACTCCAATTGTGTGAGCTCCGACGAAGGGACAGACATTGCAAGCAGATATATGTCCTACTTGTGTGGTAGGACTTTCTCTCCTTGTACATCGCTAGTGGTAAAGGAGTCAGTAATGGACTTCACCATTGGATTTATCGTGGCTTTCAACCACCACTCGCAGAGAGCAACACGTTGGATTCGACCAAAACCTACCATTTATAATATTCCGCTTTTGAGAGTAAAGGTCTCGTTCACTATTTCGCACTCTTGACACATTTGACACATGTTTTGCTCACAATTATGCTACCCTTATTAAACAAAAAATGCCGATCTCAGGTGGTGCCATAATGCTATTAAGTGAGCCACAATCAAAATGGCCCTTGTGAACGCAAATGCAATTATCGCACGATGCCCCTTTCAATTTCATAGCATTTTGGTAGAGTTATGAAGTTATTTGTAATGCTAGCTTAATACAAAACCATTCACACACAGATGAGAGCGCCACAGTCGATTGTACTTACCACAACAAGAATCTACCCATTGCACTAAGCCTTAGAATCTAATGCCTTACTTTTGATATTCAATATCATCAGCACACCAACCTACCTGCCATAAGTCCTACTTCTAACGGCAACCAACATCGCACCAGAGACCTGGCTGTCACGAGTCAGCGTGGGAGGTTCAACAGGTGGCAACACCGTGATCTCTCGCGAGATCACCTGCGCATAACAATTTTCTTGGGTGATAATGCAGAGGGTTTCGGCAAACACCTACGCATTCTGCATTTATTCGCGCATTCTTTTCCCATTCATTGCGTGCTTCAGTTTCTAAGGTGGTGCAATGATGAAAATTAGCAAACTGAAACATAATTTTGTTGAATATTCTCAGTCCTGCTTTTGCTATTAGTGACATTATATTACAATGCTATGATATATTATTAGATGGGTGGGCGAATGTACATTTTACTGCACGAGTATGGCACAAAATTATTTACACTGATACAGAAAAAGCGTTTTTTTTTGTCATAGATTGCTGAAGCGTTATGTACCAATTCTGAAGCATTCGCCACGGCAAATGAATAATGAGAAGGGATTTTTTCCAATTTTGGAACACACCACATCATATGAAAACATTGTCCCCACTGGTGCTAAACTAAACAAGCAGGTGTAACATAAATGCTGAGTATTCTACAAACATGGACTTTATGAAGAAAGCGAGGATTTGTTAGAATGCATGGGTGGGACTTATTTAATTTTTTGATTGTTTGAAGAAGGTCCACATAAAATAATGATTTGGGTTGCTAAACTTCATCATTACACCCAATCAGGAACTGAGGTACTCAATGAATGAGGAGGAAATGCCCGGGCAAAAGCGGAATGCACGAGCACTTACCAAAAAATCTCTGCATTATTACTAACCGAATGGTCTATGTGGGTGATATCGCGGAGATCACGGTGTTGCCACGCAGTAGGCAAGAGGTCAAGTTAAATCTTCAACACTGACTCGTGACAGGCAAGTTACTAGTGCGCTACTACCTCCATCCATTTGTCTCCACTGTGAAGATGGGAGTGGTGACACCTCTTAGTGTGGGGTTGGTTATGCATTTCAGTAATACAATGGTAAACCGCAGGGCTTAGCATAATGAGTTGATTTCTGTCGTGGCAAGCATAATCGGTAGCAATGCTCTTATGCGTCCGCGCAAATCGAATCAAACTGAGTGAGAGTTATAAATGAAGAGAAGTGCTTCAATGAATGGATACTCCTCTGGTCTTCTCTAAAAACTTATGCATTATTAGTAAGTACATTGTTCTTCTTAGAAGATTTTGTGCAAGAACGCAGTGTTGTCCCATACTGGAAGGAAGGTCACGTTAAACCTCTACTTTCAAAAGTCAAATGCTATAATGTGTTGCTCTTTGTGAGGGATTGTTAGAAAGCTATGACAAACCCAATGATGAAAGTCATCCCTGACTTATTTCGCACTAGCCATGCGCAGGGAGAAAAAAATCTCTTTAGTGATCGGACTCCATTAGCTGACTTTTAAGAGTGCTAGTGCTTCAAACATGCACAACCCTCCTCACTAGCAAAGAAATCATTTGTTCCTGTTCCTCATTGAATATCTTTTCTCAATACTCCCAGAAGCAATGCACACACAGGACTTGCGTTGAGGCCATCCTTATCGGGCAATACCGCGTAAACAGCACAATAAATGCCGAGGACTGAATGGGAGGGCTAAACTACGTACAGTCTTAAACAAACAACCAAGCATTGTATAACGCCGGTCGTCGACTCATTGATGCTTGGAAGATTAAAAATGCAGGATGGATGAGGCCGTGTAAAGGAAGATTCGCAATTACTGCGAGCTCTACCTCATCGCCATCGGTCCGAAATCGGGATCGGCGAAGTGGGCGGAGTTGGTAGATGATTACATGAAAGAAAGAAGTTGGTTGCAGAAACTTGTGATAGAGAATGGGAGGCTCGTGACGGGCCTTATAGTCGTGAATGGCAGTAAACCCACAGTTCGGCTATCACTCTGTGGAAGCCGTCTTCATCGTCCGCTGGAGGATCAGTGGTGTTGCAATGGTGATGATGCTGATTATGTTAGGCGAAGTCGCACTATTCATGCCATGGGAGATATTGTACGCCTGCTGTCACTGCTGCTGCTACTATCAATGCTAATGTCAGCTTCGAGGATGTACTTACCGTCACAGTGGTAAGTTTTCTTATCGTGCCTCTAAAAACCATTTTTAAAAAGTTCTACTTTAGAGGCGTATTTACAGTTTTGCAAAGGGGCGTTGTCTGGTTGGATTTATTTGTCATGGAAACGAGGCGAAGGAAGCTGAAGGCTGGAATAGGATTTCAGATTTGATCATCAACACATACTCAGTTGTACTGTGCTTTAACACATCTGATAAATTTGTTTTCAACACTACTACTGCGTAGAGTTCATCTTAGTAGTGAGTATCGGAATGACAGATCGTGTCATTATGCCTCCGTATCGATGGAGGAAGAGGTGAGAGAGAAAAGTTAGCAAGCGGAAACCAGTGTGGGTATCAGCGTCGCTCTGATGAATGCTCTCACTCCCCCATCTACGGTCGCATCCAGTTCCCCTGCGCTGTATTCCCTGATCATGTTCGGCATTTTCTTGTGAGTTACTTGTGTATTTTGCCTCCTACCGTTGATTTATACGTCATCGTGTTTACAGGTGATTGCAGTCTCACAGGGCCGTCTGAATTGCTGTGTGGGTTAATTGGTGGGACTCTTCACCGCACTGATGCAGCACTTGGACCCTGTTTACTACCGTTTAGGCGTCTAACAGTGCTGATGAGTTGGCTCTTGAGCATTCATACCCTTCTACCATCTTCGCTTGGGCTTCGCTTACTTCGCGGGCTAATTTGAATTGTGCAGTCCTTGGAGTGAAGTTGCATGGTCCGTTTCATCATGGCTTTTTGAGAGGTGATAAGACATTATTATACCAAACATGATTTTTGCTACTTTCCGCAAATTTCTAAAAGCAATTTAAATTATCTCAATTCAGCCCGCGCTTCACCTACTGATCATGATGGGGGACTCCTGAATGAGGTAGCTGTCATGTGGCGGATGGTTTTCGTCACTTATCAGTCTTCGTGGGTTCGGCTGTTTATAGTAAGCGTACTACATGCGACCTGTCGATTTACTAAAAAGTGCTAGTAACGTTTTTTATGTCTTTTGTACCATGTAACCTTGGTTTATGGCGACTTCGAGGAAGATGGGAGACATTACACCTTTGCCTGGAAACAATTGCGCATCAAAATTATCGTTATTATTTTGTGGAAAAATTCGGAAAAGGTTCTTTGGGTTTAGTGAAACGTAATTTAGCAAGTCAGGATTGGATAATAGTGCACCATCAAAAATTATCAATCAAATGAATATTAGTGTTAGATTTAATTTTAAAGTCACTTGCTTATGGCTAGGAACAATAATTGACTTCGTCCAAATGCTTTCTGAATGCATCAAGTTCTCTCAACTACGTCTGGCTAGCACCTGTTAAGGCTTGCTTAAATCCTAGCTTCTGTGATGCCTGTTTCTTAAATGCACGATTTTCACAGGCTGATTTAATCAAATGCTGTTATCGAGTGCGTTAGTTAAATCAGAGTGGCAACTTTTAAATTGGTGTGGAGTCTGGCTGCCCTTGTGGTTTTGACTCCATCAAATTTTGCCCAAGAGTGGGGGACTGTGCCTATTGGATTGACGGGTTAACCACTCAAGGGCACCCTAACTGTTCCAGAAGAAGAAGGAGTAGTGGTTGAGGTCGCTTGCTGCCTCGATGTTGCGGTTGGTCCAGAGTACTTTTTTACGTCCATTTGGCTACATCCCCTACCGCGAGGAATGAGAGAAAACCCCATTCCTCCGACTCGAAAGTGGATATGTCAAATTGCGGATGCTTAACTAGCTCATAACTTGATTTTAGCAAGGTGTCTGCGCAATGGGTATTGTGTCAAAACATTTACTCCTTCAGGATGCTTATTTCTAAAATGTCGTTTTTCGGTTGGTTTTTTGGTCGTTCACTCTGGGTTTGAGTGCTTGACCGCATTTTGCTGGCTCATTGTACGCCGCTCCCATATACCTATCTGCCTCTTATTTTTCGCCTCCTACAGAGGAAGAGTACGATACGACAAAGATAGTGGCCGACTTTACTGTCGTTGGGACATTGCTGCGAAGCTATCAGTGCGATCGTCAAACACGAGGTCGCTAACACCTCTGCAAGCTATATTTCTTCCATGAAGGGGCACAATCACCCTACTCTTGATCGCGTCTCCCATTGCGTTATGTACCAATTCTGAAGCATTCGCCACGGCAAGCTATATCTTGATCGCGTCTCCCATTGTGCGTTTATCACCAAATTTACCATTCCACTTGTACCTATCCCCCGCCGGCTTGCTGTGCCTGTGTGCTCCTTTTGTTCTAGGTGGCGCGCATCCAAAACTCCATCGCTGAGTGGTAGGCCAGGGCTGTTACTGGGGTACTGATTGTTCTAACTGCAGGCGAAATTGAGAGCACTATTACTGANTGTGCGTTTATCACCAAATTTACCATTCCACTTGCACCTATCCCCCGCCGGCTTGCTGTGCCTGTGTGGCGCGCATCTAAAACTCTATTGCTGAGTGGTAGGCCAGGGCTGTTACTGGGGTACTGATTGTTTTCACTGCAGGCGAAATTGAGAGCACTATTACTGGTGGCTTCGCTGTCACTGCTGCCTTCTCACTGCCTGTCGATGAGGTTATCAATTCGTTGGCACATTCGTCTGCGTATAGAAGTGGATTGGTGGGATGGAAGTTTGTGAAAAATTGCTCGAAGTTATCAGAAATTGGTCCGGCATCGGCTAGTTCTTTACAATCCGGAGACACTGCCACCAACTGCCAAACACTGTCTTCGTCAACCGTATAATGGACACTGATCCACTAATGGGCACCTCCTTTCCAATGCGTAGCCTCGTGAAGCAAAGGATCACAGACGAAGTCATTTGGAGTGAAGTGAAATGTCAGTTGGAAAGGAAGGTAAGGCAGATTGGGGCATGGTACTTGGGCAGAATAGGTATATTATAAAAACAGAGGAATCGGGGACTGCTAGCATGGCCCGGAAGCCAGCCCACCGGCTCCTACAATATGGCCACCGAAGTGACCGAAACTGGCAGTCCGAACAAACAAAGTGCCACAATGACGTTCACTCACGAATTGTGTCACCAAGAGTTGTTATTTCTGTAGCAATACTTTTATTTTGCTCAAATGCATTGTTAAACTAAGTATTATATCGTCTCGACCTACGAGGGCGTCGCGATTTATTGGTGTTTTTGTTGCAAAACTATTTGCTTTCCATGTTACTTGCCATGTTAGAGAGCCAAACGATTAAGGAATGTTGGTGAAATTACTAATAGCCTCGCTTTTGCATGATTTTACCATGCTCTTTGGGTAATTGGACTCTAAGTTTTAAAGCATTCTGTTTTTATCTTAGATGAATGTGGTTTCAGTTGAAAACCATCGAACTTTTGGACAGGTTTGTAAGCAATGGTGAAGTTGCCGTTCATTTGGCCAAATGTGTCTGAGATGTGGTCCTCTGTGGGGTTGAACATTTACAGCTCCGAGTCACCGTACTTTTGGTATGCCCTGATTTGGCTCCTGCTGTTGTCGTCATCTTTGTGTTGTTAGAAATCAACAAAACGTCGGCATATGTGCCATGTTACGCATTTCTGGTGGGCTGCCTTTGGTATGGAACCACGGTAAAGTGAGGTTTGTCGGAGCTGGATGTCAGCAGACTTGTAATCGAGGACTGGAGTGATTGTCTATTTGAGGAATTGGTTTCCACTTCGCCCTATGAGTCTGTACGTAAGGAGGATAGGTCTTAAGGGGTTCGATAGTCGAATATGGCAAACCCGTCTGTGGAGAAGAATCGAAATTAATCAGTTCCCAGATCTGTGAAGTGCCTGCACACGACTCGTCTCTACCGAAAATGTGAATGTGATGCTCTGGCCAGCAGCCTTTGAATCTTGGTCTTGTCGTGGGTAAAAATAGCTAATGAGTGATGAAAATTGTGCAACCAGCCTTCTTCTTGGTGTACCTGGCATCGTTTGTGTGCAATGCTGGTGGCCAACTGGGTCAGGGTAAAGAGATGAGGAATCTTTAACGAAAGGACAGTAGACTTCATTGCCAACCCTTTGCTGTTTTCCAATTTCAAAAGCCGTGATTAGTGGGCATTTATAATAATCCCTGAACGACTCCTTTTCCTCCGATTAACTAAGCCGAAGGATCCAAAATTCTTTATAACTTTGTTTCAGTGGTGTTTCTGCCCAAATTGCTGACATTTGGAAACGGTTAGGTATGGTGACGAAGCTTGTTAGGATCGTGATGTAGACGTAAGCATGCTATTCTATTTTTCGACTAGCACGTTGCCTAGGATGTGGACAGTCTAGTGCTGTTAGGAGCGTCTGGTTTGTCCTCGGAAGTGGGACTGCTGGGTGAAAGAAGGTTGGTTTGAATCCGATGCTAATGTTTACTGCGTCGCTTTGTAAAGTTGGTATACGACGATGTGGTGAAGAAATCTTGGAAGGAATTCGGCTATGAGGTCGTATTTTAGAGGCTGCAGCAGTAATGGCTGGCAGATGCAATAGTGGTCCTCAGATTGTCAAGCTATTTATTGTTTGAGCCGCCTCGCATGCAGTTCCCGGTCATCATCATTATTGCATACTATTGGCATAATTTCAACCTCATGGAAGACAGTGACAGCGTCCAATGGGGTTGTTGGTTGAGAGATCCACCAAAATTTGTGCCATTTGAACCTCGAGGTGTGGCAAGACGTATGTTATGACTAGTGAGGTGCCTGTTTTAGATTAGATATGGGTACCGCATTCTCAGCTTAATTAATTTCGTGGTGGTATGTGAATGTGCCAAGTTGAAAGAGATTCGTAGTGGTTATGGAGGCGATCACATCCACTATCGGGAGGCTCGCATTCAGAACAAAAGCGTGATCTTGCAGTGCACTTGGAGGTGACCTCACTTTAAGGCAATTAGTCGAGTATTAGCGGTGGGAGAGGGTGAGTGGGTGTGTTTACACGCCATTGCTCATGGTTTTGACTGTGCGGACAGGAGGAGGTGTTACTTCGGAGTAGACAAAATGAACGCCAACTACACGACAAAATAGCATCTGTTATGATTGCAGAATGCAATTGCAGTGGCTAGCTGCTCTCCTACCTCCGCCCATTTAAAGGCAATTGAAAATATGCTCTTCTCACGATTGGCCTTAATATTACATTAAAAGTGCCTTCGCAATTCGGCTGGTTCTCTAGACTAAGGTATCGCAGTAGTAAGACGCCACACTTGCCAAAATTTTAACTATTGCTGCATCACCTGTTCCAGATTGCTCTTGTGGATTCAACTTGAGCCCTAATAATGGCGATCGTTGTTTTCTGTTAAAGACAGCAATGCTTTTGCTACATGTATTTGTAAGCGTCCACTGGAGAAGCAATTCCTAATATTCTTCTTCGCACTATGCCTGGTAATGTTGATTTTCCCCACCACCTTATCAAAGAACCCCTACTTGACACTGCTATTTGGAAGTTCTGACGATTAGTTTGCGCCAGAATGCGTAGTGTCTAGAGCTCAATTTATAAACATGCGCATCTTATCAATGCACATTATGCTAACAGCTAATACACTCATTATTTCCGTTTTGATTTTAAGGGTAATTCTTGGTAACAGCTGTTCCATCATCAAAGTCACGTTTTTGCTCCTCACTACAGGTTATGGCACTCCTGTTTAAATAGCATCTGTTATGATTGCAGAATGCAATTGCAGTGGCTAGCTGCTCTCCTACCTCCGCCCATTTAAAGGCAATTGAAAATATGCTCTTCTCACGATTGGCCTTAATATTACATTAAAAGTGCCTTCGCAATTCGGCTGGTTCTCTAGACTAAGGTATCGCAGTAGTAAGACGCCACACTTGCCAAAATTTTAACTATTGCTGCATCACCTGTTCCAGATTGCTCTTGTGGATTCAACTTGAGCCCTAATAATGGCGATCGTTGTTTTCTGTTAAAGACAGCAATGCTTTTGCTACATGTATTTGTAAGCGTCCACTGGAGAAGCAATTCCTAATATTCTTCTTCGCACTATGCCTGGTAATGTTGATTTTCCCCACCACCTTATCAAAGAACCCCTACTTGACACTGCTATTTGGAAGTTCTGACGATTAGTTTGCGCCAGAATGCGTAGTGTCTAGAGCTCAATTTATAAACATGCGCATCTTATCAATGCACATTATGCTAACAGCTAATACACTCATTATTTCCGTTTTGATTTTAAGGGTAATTCTTGGTAACAGCTGTTCCATCATCAAAGTCACGTTTTTGCTCCTCACTACAGGTTATGGCACTCCTGTTGTGTTGGGACTTGACCAGAGTAGTCCTGATCAAGAAGACTTTGAAGTGGGAAGAAAATTTGAAAAGGTAGAATTACAACAATGATGCTGGCATGAGTGTCTTATTGTTAAGTTTGTAATAAGAGAGCATTTGTTACATTGCAATACTAAATTGCGCGGACCATAAACCGAATGTTTTAGAATTCTTTGTCATTGACGGTGCCTTTTGTTTAAAATATTACCTTTGCAGCTCAACCAGAACCACTGCACATTAATTATAAAACAACATCTATGAAGATGCCGTAAGCCTTTTAAAAGAAACTTGTAGCCATTCTATTGTTCAGTGATACATGCAAAAGTGATGGCTTAGAACCAGTGGCATAATTTAAAAAAATTTTGCCTAGATCGGCTTGCATACACCAACAGAGATAATTGCTTCAATTTTAGTGGAATCTTGGTGCACACTGTATCAGATAAAAACATGTTTCAACACGAACTCCATTTGTAAGCTAGAAAACATTCCCACATGTCCATGCAGTGATTTAACTTCTAATGCCGCAAAGCAAAGTATTAGTATGCTACAAACAACTTTTTTAATAAATGCTGTATTTTCGGAAAAGACGAGATGAGTGTTACTGTCAGCTTCACTAATGTAGATATGTGAAGTATTTCTGAAGGGGTCCGAACGCAGCTGCCCGCAAGGGAGCGCCAAAACTTATTTACGGAAATGGATGTCTTCAAGTGGTTTGTCCGTAGCTGTGATTGCTCGGCTTCATTTTGTTTACTATTGAGTTATTCCTTTACCTTCAAATCTGTGTACGCTTCAGTGAGAAAGGATGCCTTTCCAATAATGCTATTGTTACTGGAGTACAAATACCTGCCTCGGTAAAAACGCATTTGATTTACTCATTTCATAACAGCAGACTTTTGTCTAGATTTTTGCAGCAGTTCCACACATCTCATAATTGCCACACACAAATAGAACTGAAATGATGAGGAATCATCGCAGAAAGTCTTAATCAATGCCTTCTTGAGCAACCAATTTAGCTTGGGATTACACATTTAGTCACGTAAATTCAGGATTTCCACTCCACACTGCTCCTGCCTGGGCATTTTTGCAGCAATATTCCTCATTTTGTGAATGGGTGGACTGCTTATCTATGCATAGAGAAACTACTAACAGCCCATTAATCAGATAAAAGTCATGCCTGCTGGTAAATCGCGGTGCATGTTATTGCAGGCATTTTATTTATCAGAGGACTCTGACTGCAATACTTTATCAATGCCTTTAACTCTTGGAAATCTCGCCCAACCAACTTTGAAACTATTAATTTCATGACAATGTTTATTCCTTACTTTTCGTAGAGAATGCACTACGCGTTGCACTACAGGCACAGTGGGTTAAAAATTTTTGCTANTACGCGTTGCACTACAGGCACAGTGGGTTAAAAATTTTTGCTATTATACCGAAATCTGCATAGAACGTAGCCACCAATGAAACGGGGCTAACGCATGGTCGGGAAGGGGAGAGGAGCGGAGGGGATGGGAGGGGAGGAGAGGGGAGGGGAGGAGAGGGGAGGGGTTGGTTAATTGGAGCATGCTTTCATTTGTGGGATTACTGATCACACAACTCGCCAGATCCCTTTCAAAAAAATTCTACGACAAGTGACATAGAAAAAGGATTTTGAACGGTGTCCAAACAGAAAATGACTAGACAACTCTGTCGATCATTAGCAGACTTGTGGTGGCGTCGATTTTGGCACGCAGAAGTCTACCATTTACGTGTGTGTATGCGTGCTTACAAATGAAAGACCCTTGTATGTTCCCAATCATTTTAAAACTTGCTTCCATTTGTGGTCACTCCACAGGCTTCTTGCCCTTCTTCCAAAACAGTTTCTGCATTGCAATTTTCAGTTGTCCGCACAAACGCTAAGCCAAGGCTGCTTCAGGTAGCGTTTCGAGTAGGGACGTAGACCAGTGATTAGGTGTGGCTTATCACTGCCGTTTTAAGTTGAAAAGCTGAATATTTTGTAGTAAATGAAGGCCATACTAGACATTGCCAGTCTCTTCGTGCACACTTTGCGCTTTCTTGGAGGCTGTAGGTATTTAAGTGCTTTTTATAAACCAATCACAGGAACAGACTAACCAGTAGCAGAAATTGTGCTTCATCAATCGAAAAATGCGATTGCGGACCGTGTGAGTGAGAAATTTTCATTTGGAAAATGAAGCAAGCAGTGCTGGAGTTGATCGCCGCTTTAATTGTTTGCGCCCCTAATGAGTTCAGTGTCCTAAGCAACAATTCCTATGATGCCCCAGTACGGCCACAAGTGTATGCGTTAGAACTGGCTCCATGCCTCGTAGCGTGTCATAAATCTGCGTGCAGCATTGCTGTCCACACCGAAGACGAGGCAAGTTAGACCAATTGACTGGTAACGGCACGCCTTTGGACTGAAAGGTTTCATCCTTGTTGCTTTCAAAACCCTTATTTTATAGAAAAGTTAGTGTATTTTTACTGCATTAAGAGCACTCTAAATTATGCGTCACGAAAGCTGGTCAAAATAACCATATGTCTTCATTTACTTAAAATGCGACAAAGCATTTGCCTGCAGATTAGCTCATTGATAACCTGTCTTTGTTAGAATCATAGTTGCAGAACCTATAAATGTCTGTGGAAAATACAAATGCGCCTATGTTGTGCAGTCAAATGATGCATATTGCGTATATTGCGCGTGTCAATCTCATAATAGAGCATATGGAGCGCAACCATATAAATGGAGCTGTGAAATGTACTTCGTTGCACGAATGCCAAATCTTCAAACAAATTTAACATGGCAAGCCTTAATCGGAATGTAAAGGAAAAGTCAGGCTGTAAGAATACCTCTGACTCAGAATCGTATCTACTGACCTGCTAATAACGTGCAATTGGCAATTTTATTTACGCTGTCTCAGTTTAAAACGCAGCAGAACTGGCGGATTTAATATACCACTTTACTGCTTCTTAAACTCTCTAATGTTTTTGGTGCACCGAAGTGATCACTTTCGATTTCTTACACTATACTTAAATGACTCAATTCCTTTGAATCAACAGCACTCGTCGTAGAAGGTGGATCTGAGTGATCAGCTTTTGTATTTCAATTAAAGATCCGCAGCAACCCGTTTGTAGGCATTTACACTGCTTAGGTGTCGTGTTCTTTACAATAAATGGCATTCTGTTATTTACCTATAACTTAAACAACAGCATCAATCTTCATCATCTGGGTTAGTCAAAAAGCAAACGCGGCAATCTAGGACCTATGGTTTCCTCATGGTGGCTTTATTTCTTCCCAAGTATATAACGCTCTTTTTGGTATTTAAGGACAAGTGCAAATTGTTTACTGGAGTGGATTTTGAGTCACGGTATGCAAAGGAGGAAGGTGGAAGCACGACTTCCGTCAAATTAGGTAAGCTCAACATTTTTTACATCACTAACTAAATAATCTTTCGTTTAATTTTAATTATTTTATTACAACACCTGTACCCCACCCCCCTCCCTTGGACTCATCTTAACAAATCTTCTTTTGGATTTGTACTTTCTTTTCCACGCATTCAATGTAAATATGTAAATTTTATTATACGTTAAGGTTCAGCTTGTTTTTGAATGCAGCAGAGTGATTAGTGGTGCAGCAGAGGCACACTTGAGAGCATAGTAGCAGACGTGCTTGCGTAGCATTGAGGGACTGCAACAATCACTACAATGAAGAAGCCAATAGTGATGTGGCCATTTAGTTGTGAGTGTTTAAGGCCACAATTTATCCAGATTTGCAGCATTCACCGATTACGAATGGAAGTGGAGCTCGGGTTTGCATGACAGGTCTTAGCTCTACAGAAGCGTTTTGAGATAATGCATCTGGAAAATTTGCGTAGAATAGTTGTACACATAGCCGTGCGCTACATTATTCTGCGCAGTATAAAAGTGGCATAGCTTTGTCTCAGTGCAATGATCAGAAGATATGGTGGTCGCGATATTGCTGCGCTATCAGTGTTTCAAGCACTTAAGCATAGCACTGTTCCAAAATTATTTACCTAAAATAGTTATGCTGGTTCAGAGGGTGTACTATGCCTACAAGGGTGGACGACTGAATGTGGAAGGGCAGACGTTAGCTTTACTATGTGATCAAAAACACTCAGGGTATTATTTATGACCGCAATGGCATATAGCGTTAAAATGAAGGCGTTTTTCTAGGCGGCGACCTGCACATATTTCTGCTTTCACATGAGTATGTACGTAAGAGAGCAAGGTTCAACACACAAGCTAAAACGTAGCAGAATCAACACGTAGTGAATACCGTAGTTTACTGTGTCGGCTGTGAACAAGCATTACAAATATTATTTGAAATTGTCTCAGCTAAACCAGGAAGTTGGCACATCAGAGCCATGCGAAGTTAGGGTATCTTGAGAAATCTACCTCTGGTGTCTCTCCATGCCTTAATTGATAAACTGTTTTATTAAAATGGCAAATTTATGTTGGATCTGGAATGCATGACATGAAATTACTTGTGAAGTGAGATTCTCGTCACGCCTGAAGATTTTGTCCCAGACAATTTTTGAAACACAATCTAGACAAAGTTCCAATCAAGCATGCACGATTATTTGGATAATTAGCACCACCGCAAAAGCCAAAAGACAGTTACCGTTCCTCGCAGCAAAATGAAGACTTTGATTTGGTTTTTAAAGCATGCATGAGGGGCTTCTAAAAATGTTCAATATTACATCAAAAGGCAGTGCTCAGAGTACGGACTCATCGTCTGAATAAATATCGCCTAGCTGTCATCTCCAAAATGACCTCGAAAGGTTTTTAATGCAGGGGCAGCACTGCATCGCGCATAATGAAATTTGAGTAGCTAGAAGAAGGCGGTCAGATGGCAAACATAAAAGGGTGTTATTTCTTGAGGGCTGAGTGGAATATTTGACACGTACTTTTGACCAGCCGCGATGGTCTCTACGAGGATCCATTAAAAGCAGGTATAGCTTTCCAGTCCCTTGAGTCTTGACAGTCTCTCTAATTTATTTGCCAAACGTGTGGTTAGAATAGCGAACCCACTGCACAAACTAGGAGGAAATTATTAGGACGATTATTGACCTAAATAGACCCTAAAAGTTAATAACATATGACCGCTAGCATTGGCACTAAGGCGATGCATTCCTTGGTCTTTGGTTTCCGTTAAGAAATTTAAGTCGCTATGTTCATCCGAATGTATTGAGAAGCAAGTCTTGCTAGATATGATGGTGGGTGTGGTCTGGAACTTGCAACATCAGCAGTCAGGTGCGCTACTATCGAAGAGAGCATTTACTTACGACTGGTTGGCCTTCCACTTCTCAAATTCGTTTTATGCCACTCTACTTCACTACCAATTCAAATGCGCAGCTTGAATAATATGAAACATAACCCAGTGACAGTTCCCGAGTAAGCCGTATGCACAAGCCATTCACATCCTTCTAAGATGCAAATCGCTCACTGCTAATTACAATGAGTAAAGGACAGCTGCTCATCTCATCCGCGATTCTACCAGAAATCAGAAATGTATGCTTTTCTTTTCAACACTACCTAACGAAGTATGAAAATCTGTGATGGCAAATGCCAATAGGCATGTAGCGTGTATTTCCAGATAAATAAGAAATTTGGGTAACATAGAGGTGCAGTGTAAGGATAGACCAACATTCAATAGTGCAGAAATAGTAGCAATGGGACTTGTGTGCTGCCATTAGTTCCAGCGTCAAGCGTTTAAAGCTGATGCAGTGCAAGAGTGAGTTGCAGTGCTACAAGTATTGTGCCAGACACTTAGACATCCCAGATTGCCAGAGTAAGTGGTCACGGCTGACGGAAGTAAAGTGCATAGCTACTAACACGTCGTTACTTAGTTGTCATCAGGCACAATTGCCAACCCTGTATCGGGAGCGATTAGGACCGCCGCAATAGGGTGAAGGCGCATGTTTGTGTCCTGCAATCCTACATTGGTGTTAGCTGCACGCAAATTCAGTCTAATTGGGTTCCGATGCTCCGTTTTGTTGACAGGACGAGTATGTTTGGCGTACCGGCCCCAAACCGTTTCATAACTTCACCTAGCCTAAGTCGCTCATCAATGTGTGCTAGTGTTGTTAGTTCCACTTGCTTATTGTAATTAAATTGTGGTGGGCATCATCTTGAAGCTACTGAAAACATTGAGCCTCTTCAATGAAAGCTTCGTAAGGTACACAGCCTAATGAATTGATTCATTATGTTAGATGCGCTTCGTCTATATTAATAACGGCCATCTGTCTACTAATTTAGAAGGCCTTACTTATTATGTGCTCACAAAACGGACAAGGATTAAGTTGTTCTTTGGCACTGCTGTTACAAAGACGCTATTTTCGTGGAATCGAGAGGTAGGGAAAAATGTTTGCATTAGGGGTGTGATTGCACTGATCTCTCGGCATGTTTGAAGAAGTGTCAATTTATTATATGTGAAGCTACACTGATGCACCCGAAGGAATTACGATTTAGTCAGAACCGAAGAACATTTCAAAGTGCATGAAAAGGTTCAAGGGAAACGCATCCACTAGAAAAGTGCGTTTTCTAACATCTGGTTTGCTGGATTATACTTAGCACCACTAGGTGTTTGTTAAAAGGGGTGGAGGCAACGCGATTCCATTTGATTGACCCAACGACTTCAACTTCTTTCCAAATATTGGAGCTTGAATTAGCATTCTTTTGATACCATTCAACGAGGATGCGACAGCAGGGCCTGAAAGCCAGCCATTGGGTGTGAGCAACTGCAATTTTGTTGCTTTGGGTTATAAAAGTGCCTCTCTGCATTTATTGCCACAGGCAAGAACATCATTTTGGAACTTGCCCACAGGGTGCAATCCCTTTGTAATAGTTAAGTAGTATAACTAGAATAAAAGATCATTGTAGGTGCCAAACAAATCAACTCTAGCAACATTCCATCGCAGCACCTCACGCTGTATACTGCATCTAGCACCCATTTTACGAGCCAACAGGAAGCACACTCGAGGCTGATTGGCTTACGCAAAGACGCCGCGACAGCTGTCCAGTTTACTCCAAGCCATTTTCGCTTCACTATTCTGCTAACCTAAAATTTAGAGCGGAGTGACTTTCATTTGCCGAGAATGTTACTCCTTGTTCACAAAGCACGATCTACACAAAGAAGCGATGAGACCACCTCATATGCAATGAAAAAGATTCGCCTGCAAACTCTAACACCCACTGGGTGTGCTCTTCTCAAATACCGCATTCTAGTGCGTCTTTTGCTGTACTACCACTAATCACCCCCTATGCCCTTTTTCCTGCAGCCTCACCAAAATTCATGGGTCACCCACCTTAGCGCTGTGCATAGGCAGTGGTCCCAAGCATTTGCTCCCACCTGCCACCCTGCTGACGTGCATGACGATGCGCAACTTTACCTGAGCATTGCGCACTTGGACCCTGAACCCGAGAAAATCCTCCACCAGAATTTGGATCATGTCGTCGTCACTGAACTTGATCGACTATACGACGTTGCAGAGGAGAGGACAACTGAATGCGCTCAACTGTTGTTTAGCTCCCCAGTTTATGGCGACTGAATTAACCAATGGGATAGAAGTTACAACAAAGGTGGGTACGTGGGGTTTAGCCTTTTCGGTTGTCTGTACTGTGGCTAGAATATAGGGACGAGGAAATGAGACGGGTGAGATCAAGTCGGTATAGAATAAAGGATGCAAAAAGGCTATTGAATTATGAGCAGTTTATTGAAGTTCTGTCAGGAGTTTCCAGACCTAGTGAGAGTCAAGAACCTTGGTTTGCATCCCTGAGCTGATTGAAATGAAGTGGCTACTTGCACAACGGAACCGCCTTATCTCCCCTTCCAGCTGACATTTAACTTCGCCTCAAGGGGCACTTTGGGCTATCGCTTGCTTCGCAAGGCTGCGCACGGGAAGGAAATGCCGCTAGTGCATCACAGTGTCTGTCACACACTTGACAAAGACAGCGTCCATCAACTGATGACAGTGCCTTCGATTCTACCAACCCACTTCTTCACACAGACGACGGCGCCAACAAGTTGATGTCCTCATCGGAAGATACTGAGGAGGCGGCAGTGACAGCGAAGCTATCAGCGGAATGCTCTCGATTACACTTGCAGTAAGAAAGGCCAGTACCTCGGCAACAGCCCTGACCCATCTTCAGCAGCGATGTCTTACACACGCGCCACCCAAAACAGAAAGAACACTCAGACAGCCAGTTAGAGGGGGGTAGGCATAATTGGGATGGCCAATTTGCTGATAGACGCACAACAGAAGACACGATCAAAGATAAGGCCACTGTGCGCATCCATGGAAAAAATATCGTCTTCGCGAGCACTGAGTGCAACGCAGCGACGCGGTAAGGTGACAGAGGTGACAGCGACCTCAAGTTTGACGTTTGCATTGATAATTTCGCAGCATCGTTGTAATGTTTTAAAGACAGTGGAGTCGGCCACTACCTTTGTAGCATCGTACTCATCCTCTGTTGGAAAATAGAAAAGTGAACTAAAGATAGATGGTTGATGGATATGAAAGCGATAAATGAAGGGCAGGTAGATAGGCAAAACTGACACATAATGAGCCAACAAAGTGTGATCGAGCACTCGAACCCAAAGTCAACGACCAAAAAACCTAACTGACAAGTCACATTTTGGAACTAGGCATCTTAAAGGAGTGAATGTTTTGATGCAAAATTCATTAAAAAGACACCTGGCTGACCTGAAGCCATGGGCTAGTCAAACATCCGCACTGGGATATCTTCGTTTGGGACAGCAAAATAACATCCGCTACATGACAGCTACCCCATTCAGAAATTTTGCATCATGATCAGCAGGTACAGTGCGGTCTGAACTGAGTTAATGTAAAATGCTTTCAGAAACTTACCGGTAAAGCAGTGAAAACCGTTTTAAGTACAATAATGCCTTATCACCTTTCAGGAAGCCAAGGTGAAACTGACCGATCGTGCAACTTCACTCCGTGTACTGCACAAGTCCAAATTAGCCCGCAAAGCAAGTGAAGTCCAGGCAAAGATAGTAGACAGGCGTAGACACTGAAGAGGCAATCCATCAACACCGTTAGACGCCTAAACAGTGGTAAGCAGGCTCCAACTGGTGCGACAGTGCAGCAAATGGGATTGCCAATTAGCCCACACAAAATTCAGGTGGCTCTGTGAACCTGCAATCGCCTGTCGTTGCGATAATGTTTAAAGAAGTGGTAAGAGGCGAAATTTGCAACTAGCTCACAAGAAAATGCTGAATCTGACCAGAAAATGCAATGGAGGGGAGAGTGAGCGCATCTATCAGAGCGATACTGCTATCCACACCAGTTTCCACACACCGCAATCTCTCCTCTCCCTCTCCTTTTGTCTCTACAGACGCATAATGAGAGGTGGAGGGTTCATGCTCCGTCATCCTGACATTCACAACCAAGTAGCTCATTTCATCATCATTGAGAGGCAGAAATTGTGGTTAACAGGCTTATTGACTATGCAGGCATCCGTGTCGGAGGAAAACACCCTTGATAGGGGAGGTGCAGCACATATTCGAGAACTGCTTATTGTCTGACGATGTAATTAATATAGAGGTAAACGCTTCTCACGACACTGTATTCATCAAGAATGTGTAACACGTGTAAGAGTGCCTCTATTGTTTTGCAAAGTACTCTCAGCATGAGCTTCAGCAGCTCGTAGTAATTGCAAGCTTCCCTCAGCATGGTCTCATCCATCCTGCCACTGCCATCGTCAGCCACGGTGGCGTTAACGCCAGCTGCATTTGTGATCTTGCAAGCATCTGTGAGTCAACGACTGAGAGTATACAGTGCCACCTGTATCTCTGAAACGTTCATGCGAACCGACTCAAGGTTGACCTGGACAGCCACCATGCAGACGGGCCAGATGCTAACTCTAGTCCCCAGCTAACACAAATTATAGAAGACCTCAAGAAAAGGTTTAATAGAGCTCCGATATTGTATTACTTGTAATATCGGCATTAGCACTACCATGTTACCCAGGACCAAGGAGATTCTACACCTTCTTTAAGGCAGAATTAGCACAAATACTTATAACAAAATGATTAGGAAAAGGCAGAAGGAAATGAAATATTTAAGTAAACATCGAAGCATAGGTTTGGCAAACAGTGCCGGTTGCCTCTGAAATACCTTGAACGTTTACCAGCTATTTAAAAAGCTCAAACGGCATTGGGAGGCTAACCTTTAAAATAATTATGACTACAAGAGGAAAACTGAAATTGACAAACGGCTAATCTCAAAAGAATGGAAACAGAGTTCTGTGATTAGTTGTCGCATCGCGAAAATACAAAGCCATGACCCTGGATGACCTTTCCAAACTAAAGTAGAAACGAGGTGACCTTGACGAATTTCGTTAAAGTTAGGTATAATTAAGTGATCACCGGCAAGTCCCAGTGGTGCCTTGTTTTCTCGAGAAACGCGAGGCACAAGTCCTGCAAAACAAGCAGCAGAAGATCGATGCATGGCAATGTGCGAATAGGAGGCGAGAAACGGTGACAAAAGGATCTGAGAACATGCCTTTTAATTGAAATTCAACTTACCGTCGGTCGCACTGCGCGTGCACCAATTATGAGCCTTAAGTGCCCAGAGAACATGGAAGGGTAAGGAGGTCATACTGGGGATAACAGCATAGGAGGATTAAAGATGAGGGAAGAAATCATACCAAGCAGGCAAGATTGACTCCTCCTTCTGTTACATGAAAATTGACGCGAATGAGGAGCAAGAATAGGGATCCGAAGGATCGGAAAGGAGGCCACAGGCTTTAAGCCGTCCTCTCCGAGGAGTATTGAGTGCTTCTACGTCACCTCTTCCATCACTATTTCCTTCGACCATCAGAAATGTGGGAGGAAAAGAAAGGCTGCACTAGTCGCAATTCGCCATTGGTCTCCGGCCCTTTCTGCCGTCTCACATAAATGGACCCCTGAGCTTACTCAAAAGCCACACAGGACTTTCTAATGGTTTTTAGCTTTACTGATAGGTTGGATTCAGTGTTTTCAAACGGCAGTGAGCGAGTAGGAAGAACGTATTGGTAGCTTGAGAGGATCAATGAACAGGACGAAAGGCAACGAAACTCATAGCAAATGCCCAAATTTAGAACGCACCACTGCCTTTTAGCTGCAAAACCATCAGCAGCTCTAAGTATCAAACACCTGCTTGACCTATGAGGATAGCGCGCCTCTGGACTGGTAAACATTAATCGCTAATGCTTTAATCTAAACGAACTAACAGCTAGTCCAAGACTGCTGCCAGAAACTTGGGGACGAAATCCGCCAAATGATTGAACGGATCGGAAGGGTCGATGCGTCGCCAATTACACAAAGACCAACTGTTGGAACGATGGTTGAATTCGTAATTAATGATCGAATGAATAAGCAGCAAACGAAGAAAACGGAACGGTGTAGCACAGCTAAGTAGATAAATACGGATAGGCGAGCACTTCCATTGGGCCTGAGCACCCCAATCCACTACCAGCATTGCAGCAGCTATGTATCAACACTGCGTGCAGGCAATCCACTCATTACAGGAATACTTCTTTCGAATTGGTCCCAGTTCAAAAAAGGTGCAAAGGAACATCTCACGAACATGTACATTTAACCGACCGCATGGAAATCAAGTTGGGTGTACCAACTTACCTAATCCTTCCTGTTCATTTGGTGAGTGCCACCGCAGTTTGCACTAGAACTGCGTTTCTGCGATGGAGGGATTTCTCGCATGCGGTGTTGACCTGTAGCAGTGGCTAGGCTGATAATGGCCGCAAGATCGAGGTGGCAGATGGGAAGAATTTTACTGCAAACACAAAGAATGCTATCATTTTGACATCCTTTTATAAATTTACACGAATTTTTCAAAAATCACTGATCCATACTGACAGTGATGCGCTTACTTACCATAGGTTTTGACACCGTCCAGGCAATTCCTGTCCATTCGGAAGTAGAGGACCTGGTCATTGACAGAGCATGCAATTCGACTAGGCGAGGTACTTACACATATACACATGGAGAAAAAGCAAAAGGAAACAAATAATTTAAAATTTCTAAGCAGGCGTCTAAAAGCTTTTACTTAACTAACAATCGTACATGTCTTATTGTTATACTAAACACTACTGACTCCCAACTGAAGTCATTTAAGTGAAGATTTTATTTCACTCACACTTCCAGCTCATTATCATTCTCAGGACACAAAACTTCCTTCTTCTTCTTCCTGTAATTCTTTCACTATTCTCTCAAAGCAGCGCTCCCCCTTTCAAAGCTAATTTTACCTCCAAAACTTTCATTCATTCTCTCGCCTCTTACTTCCCTTCTTTCCCTCATTCATTCATTTATTCATTCCTTTACTTGCTTATTCATCCATTTGTCCTTCCTTCCACTCTCCCTCTTTTTCAACACAACATCTTCGCCAATAGCATTGTCATCACTTGCCGCTGCACCATCCTCTTCCCAAACCTCTTACTTCTGTCATTCTATTCTAAAATAAAATCGAACAATTTCAAATAGGTTACTGTAATTGACATATAAACGACACCCTCGGCTTCACCATGCCTTATTTATCGTTTCTTTTTCTCGTCACATATATAGTACACACACATATATATGTTTACTAATATTTTCCCTTTCCCCGCTCATGCTTTGCACGTGCAGCGTGACAGCGTCACCAGACCGCCGCACACTTTCAAACACTGAAGCAATCGATTGACCCACTTCTTCAAATTAATTGACGAGACGATGACCAGCGAACGAACGCACCGCATAGCTCACTTTCTGTTTGAGTACCTTTCATTTCTTCTTTTGACTTACGCCTTTAGTTCTCGTTTTCGCTGCCTTTCTACCGTCTGGACTGCGGTGGATATCGCGAGAATTGTGCTGACGAGAGGTAGGAGCTCGCCCTCACACACACACCTCTACTGACGCCAATCACTTGCGAGTTGCCAAAGAAGCCGCCCATTAGGAGTCTGCTGTCATAGCAAGACAATTCAGACTGATGATCATGTGGAGGAGGAGGATTAGGAGAAGGAGGAGAATGAGGAGGAGCAGGACGAGGAGAACTTGAAAGGCGCATCTGATATGAAATTCACCAGATTCCAGCAGATGCTTAACGTCTTCGCCTTGCCTAGATGTCGTCCGATGCGGCGCAAGCTGCAATCCGTAGAAATGGAAGAAGACACTGGCAATGCAGGAACGAGTTATGGCATAACCGAACTTCCAGATGGGTACGAATGGAAGGAAGGAGGAGGGGGAGAAGGAGGTGGTGTGGATGGCGCAAAGGTTATTTGCGCTGAAAAGAGGAGAATGAGGACAGTAATGGACTGTTTAAAGAAGAAGTGAGAGTTGGAGCAGCAGCGGGAGCATGGGGAGTGCGAGAAGGACGGGAGGATGGAGAAAGAGGTAAAGAAGGTGAAGGCGCACCACGTCATCAGCGGTGCTTACCACCACAGAGGACGCGCGCTGCAGGTGCATTCGACTATCTACCAACACCATCGGCGGACTTGCGTGACGCCGACCACAACATCAATGACCCCACCGACACAGACTCACGGATTCCATCAAACATTTATGGGGACAGAATGCTTGCTACCAACCACGTCATCGTAGCAATCCAAGCTGGTGAGATTGTCCTCTTCTGGTTAAGGCAGCACCTCCACTACGTGCAGAAGAAGGAGGAGAAGGAGGGTATTAGTGACACGCTTTAAATATTGTTAATGTTGCTCTTGATGCACCTGCCTACACAGCCAGCGGTTAGCGTATGAGAATGAGATAGGTGACAACGATGAGCTTTGCTTCGCCAAAGGAAGGAAGGAAGGAAGGACCTCCAATAGTTCATCCTACCCCTCTCTCCATTTCCTTTTAATCCTTTTCCTTCTAGTGTTCGGCTAAGAGTTCACGACCCCAACAACATCATCTCGTATTTGTCCAATGCGGTTGTTCGAGGGTGGTGTCTCCCCGTTTTTCACTCCTTTCTCCATTCCGCCGCTTACCCTCTGGCCCTCTTGCCCACCCTCCCCTCCATTTTTCCCTCCTTCTTCTTCGAGTAGCTGTTTGCCCCCCACATCCTCTTCCTTTCGTATCAACATTTCTTCCTTCCATTTTTCTGGCTCTCTATCATTCGCGTCCAACTGAACCTTCGGCTACGGCACAGACCACTGCAAATGCCTTTGCCTCCTTCCATTTCTTTGCACTTCTGGCCAAGACGACGAATTGGAGTATCTGCTGGAATCACATGAGCTACATATCAGATGCGATTGACGAGTTCCACTCCCACTCTTCCCACTCTTCCCACTTCCCCACTTCTTCCACATGAGCGTCTGTTTGAGCTGCCTTGTTGTGGCAGAGCCCTCCTCGGTTTTTTCTTTCGTTCGTTAGAATGTCTTCTCACTGTCTCAATAGAATGGCAGTGCTAATTCGTAGTGTTGAGTAGTATTAGATAAGACACGGTCATTTGGGCGTCATGAGCAGAATCATTCTAGTAGTACTATAACTAGACATTCTCCTCCTTCTCATTTTTGCCACACCAACACATCTACTTCTTCGATGGCTCGAGTTCCTTCGACTAGTTGGAAAGGTGGAGGAGAAAG
>LWMK02000311.1:28153-39853 GCA_001693075.2 Taenia saginata | reverse complement strand
GCTGAAGCTCATGCTGAGAGTACTTTGCAAAACAATAGAGGCACTCTTACACGTGTTACACATTCTTGATGAATACAGTGTCGTGAGAAGCGTTTACCTCTATATTAATTACATCGTCAGACAATAAGCAGTTCTCGAATATGTGCTGCACCTCCCCTATCAAGGGTGTTTTCCTCCGACACGGATGCCTGCATAGTCAATAAGCCTGTTAACCACAATTTCTGCCTCTCAATGATGATGAAATGAGCTACTTGGTTGTGAATGTCAGGATGACGGAGCATGAACCCTCCACCTCTCATTATGCGTCTGTAGAGACAAAAGGAGAGGGAGAGGAGAGATTGCGGTGTGTGGAAACTGGTGTGGATAGCAGTATCGCTCTGATAGATGCGCTCACTCTCCCCTCCATTGCATTTTCTGGTCAGATTCAGCATTTTCTTGTGAGCTAGTTGCAAATTTCGCCTCTTACCACTTCTTTAAACATTATCGCAACGACAGGCGATTGCAGGTTCACAGAGCCACCTGAATTTTGTGTGGGCTAATTGGCAATCCCATTTGCTGCACTGTCGCACCAGTTGGAGCCTGCTTACCACTGTTTAGGCGTCTAACGGTGTTGATGGATTGCCTCTTCAGTGTCTACGCCTGTCTACTATCTTTGCCTGGACTTCACTTGCTTTGCGGGCTAATTTGGACTTGTGCAGTACACGGAGTGAAGTTGCACGATCGGTCAGTTTCACCTTGGCTTCCTGAAAGGTGATAAGGCATTATTGTACTTAAAACGGTTTTCACTGCTTTACCGGTAAGTTTCTGAAAGCATTTTACATTAACTCAGTTCAGACCGCACTGTACCTGCTGATCATGATGCAAAATTTCTGAATGGGGTAGCTGTCATGTAGCGGATGTTATTTTGCTGTCCCAAACGAAGATATCCCAGTGCGGATGTTTGACTAGCCCATGGCTTCAGGTCAGCCAGGTGTCTTTTTAATGAATTTTGCATCAAAACATTCACTCCTTTAAGATGCCTAGTTCCAAAATGTGACTTGTCAGTTAGGTTTTTTGGTCGTTGACTTTGGGTTCGAGTGCTCGATCACACTTTGTTGGCTCATTATGTGTCAGTTTTGCCTATCTACCTGCCCTTCATTTATCGCTTTCATATCCATCAACCATCTATCTTTAGTTCACTTTTCTATTTTCCAACAGAGGATGAGTACGATGCTACAAAGGTAGTGGCCGACTCCACTGTCTTTAAAACATTACAACGATGCTGCGAAATTATCAATGCAAACGTCAAACTTGAGGTCGCTGTCACCTCTGTCACCTTACCGCGTCGCTGCGTTGCACTCAGTGCTCGCGAAGACGATATTTTTTCCATGGATGCGCACAGTGGCCTTATCTTTGATCGTGTCTTCTGTTGTGCGTCTATCAGCAAATTGGCCATCCCAATTATGCCTACCCCCCTCTAACTGGCTGTCTGAGTGTTCTTTCTGTTTTGGGTGGCGCGTGTGTAAGACATCGCTGCTGAAGATGGGTCAGGGCTGTTGCCGAGGTACTGGCCTTTCTTACTGCAAGTGTAATCGAGAGCATTCCGCTGATAGCTTCGCTGTCACTGCCGCCTCCTCAGTATCTTCCGATGAGGACATCAACTTGTTGGCGCCGTCGTCTGTGTGAAGAAGTGGGTTGGTAGAATCGAAGGCACTGTCATCAGTTGATGGACGCTGTCTTTGTCAAGTGTGTGACAGACACTGTGATGCACTAGCGGCATTTCCTTCCCGTGCGCAGCCTTGCGAAGCAAGCGATAGCCCAAAGTGCCCCTTGAGGCGAAGTTAAATGTCAGCTGGAAGGGGAGATAAGGCGGTTCCGTTGTGCAAGTAGCCACTTCATTTCAATCAGCTCAGGGATGCAAACCAAGGTTCTTGACTCTCACTAGGTCTGGAAACTCCTGACAGAACTTCAATAAACTGCTCATAATTCAATAGCCTTTTTGCATCCTTTATTCTATACCGACTTGATCTCACCCGTCTCATTTCCTCGTCCCTATATTCTAGCCACAGTACAGACAACCGAAAAGGCTAAACCCCACGTACCCACCTTTGTTGTAACTTCTATCCCATTGGTTAATTCAGTCGCCATAAACTGGGGAGCTAAACAACAGTTGAGCGCATTCAGTTGTCCTCTCCTCTGCAACGTCGTATAGTCGATCAAGTTCAGTGACGACGACATGATCCAAATTCTGGTGGAGGATTTTCTCGGGTTCAGGGTCCAAGTGCGCAATGCTCAGGTAAAGTTGCGCATCGTCATGCACGTCAGCAGGGTGGCAGGTGGGAGCAAATGCTTGGGACCACTGCCTATGCACAGCGCTAAGGTGGGTGACCCATGAATTTTGGTGAGGCTGCAGGAAAAAGGGCATAGGGGGTGATTAGTGGTAGTACAGCAAAAGACGCACTAGAATGCGGTATTTGAGAAGAGCACACCCAGTGGGTGTTAGAGTTTGCAGGCGAATCTTTTTCATTGCATATGAGGTGGTCTCATCGCTTCTTTGTGTAGATCGTGCTTTGTGAACAAGGAGTAACATTCTCGGCAAATGAAAGTCACTCCGCTCTAAATTTTAGGTTAGCAGAATAGTGAAGCGAAAATGGCTTGGAGTAAACTGGACAGCTGNTCTAAATTTTAGGTTAGCAGAATAGTGAAGCGAAAATGGCTTGGAGTAAACTGGACAGCTGTCGCGGCGTCTTTGCGTAAGCCAATCAGCCTCGAGTGTGCTTCCTGTTGGCTCGTAAAATGGGTTTGGCTCGTAAAATGGGTGCTAGATGCAGTATACAGCGTGAGGTGCTGCGATGGAATGTTGCTAGAGTTGATTTGTTTGGCACCTACAATGATCTTTTATTCTAGTTATACTACTTAACTATTACAAAGGGATTGCACCCTGTGGGCAAGTTCCAAAATGATGTTCTTGCCTGTGGCAATAAATGCAGAGAGGCACTTTTATAACCCAAAGCAACAAAATTGCAGTTGCTCACACCCAATGGCTGGCTTTCAGGCCCTGCTGTCGCATCCTCGTTGAATGGTATCAAAAGAATGCTAATTCAAGCTCTCCCTTTTAACAAACACCTAGTGGTGCTAAGTATAATCCAGCAAACCAGATGTTAGAAAACGCACTTTTCTAGTGGATGCGTTTCCCTTGAACCTTTTCATGCACTTTGAAATGTTCTTCGGTTCTGACTAAATCGTAATTCCTTCGGGTGCATCAGTGTAGCTTCACATATAATAAATTGACACTTCTTCAAACATGCCGAGAGATCAGTGCAATCACACCCCTAATGCAAACATTTTTCCCTACCTCTCGATTCCACGAAAATAGCGTCTTTGTAACAGCAGTGCCAAAGAACAACTTAATCCTTGTCCGTTTTGTGAGCACATAATAAGTAAGGCCTTCTAAATTAGTAGACAGATGGCCGTTATTAATATAGACGAAGCGCATCTAACATAATGAATCAATTCATTAGGTCTTACGAAGCTTTCATTGAAGAGGCTCAATGAGAGAGCAGTCTGTTCCCATTGGCAGGTTCTGTTTACTGCATAGAAATGTATGGACACATGCATTAGCAAATCCTTTTACACGAGTTTANAAGCTTTCATTGAAGAGGCTCAATGAGAGAGCAGTCTGTTCCCATTGGCAGGTTCTGTTTACTGCATAGAAATGTATGGACACATGCATTAGCAAATCCTTTTACACGAGTTTAACATGAAGTGTAGCTCTATCACCACACACGAAACAATCATTAGTTTTCAGAGGTATTGCAGCGCCTAGCCTTGATGTGTGACGTATGTGTTTGCGGTACGTAGCCGCCAAGCATCAGAAGGGATTAGGTTGCTTGCACGGTAGTAATTGTAGAAGCCAATTTTGGGTGAAGCCCACCACGATTTCTACATGTGCGCAACAAAGAGACAAAATATAACCTTCCGTCATTTGTTTCCCGAATTTACAAGGAAGAAATCACACTTGCGCTTGAGGAGAGCACAAACGGGACTGTCTAAAGGATGATCTGTGAGAAAACTGACACATGTGATGGATTGTAACTGAATAGAAGCTCTTTAGGAGCGCACATGCCTCGCGTGCTAACACTGTTAGGGCACTTGAAGGACCGCTTCAGACCACTCTTTGCTCACGGCTTTTGCGTTGTCCAGCAAATGCTTCAGGTCAGAAAATAAAGTCGCACATCTGGAAATTTACGATAGATTCGGGTGACATTATGACACCAAAAGAAATAGCACCTTACTTGAATGGAGTTACCCTCATAGAGGACTCGATTTTTAATAGTCTCCACTACAGCCCAAGTTTGTGCCGCTACCTGGACCAATAAGTATCACTCCTCACAATAAAAATATTGGCGCCTTCATCGTTATTCCTGCCTCGCAGCTGATGACCTTGTAGGAAACCGCATTGTGGTCAAAGCAGACGAGTAGCTACGAAGCAACTTGGCAATAACATTCGCAAGAGGACCACGCAATTTCGATTTTCATCCTAAATTCATAGCATGCAGCGCAATTCAAAAGATAAATTTATTAGTATTGTCGTCTTGTTCTTCAGCATGCAAACACATCAATCCTATTCGAATTTCACAAAGCTCAAGTTTGCTCGCAAAACCACTTTCTATTAAACAAACAAAGACCAACACGACGTGCTACTGTAAGATTACACAAGGATTTTGACAGCTGTAATTAGGCAATTGCACTCAACATCCCAATGCTGATATGTCATTAAAATATATTCTTCGAAGAAATCACGCGATTTACCCTTTTGTCAATAAAAACGGCGCAGAATTCTCCCAATGCTGGCNCCCTTTTGTCAATAAAAACAGAGCAGAATCCCCCCAACACTGGGAAAAGTGTAAGAGGCTGAACCCTAAATCGTCTTGGGGTCTTGGCACCGTATTCATTCCACACGAGATCAACATCAAGTTATGTTCACACAAGAGTGCTCCTATGAAAGTTGCTATCGTTNCTTGGCACCGTTTTCATTCCACACGAGATCAACATCAAGTTATGGTCACACAAAAAGTGTTCCTATGAAAGTTGCTATCGTCATTTTTCGTCGCTTGTGTAAGCGTTTGCTGTAAAGTAACACTAACAAAATTCCGACCAAAATCGACTTTGTTTATAGATGCATCAGAGCCAATCGTGTTCCATGGTTGGTAGCAGCGTGGCCTCGGAGGAAGGATGTACAAATTCTGCTACAACGAGGTGCAGCAAAGCCTAGCCAACTAAATGGACAGTGAGAGATTAAAACTCACTAATTTAATGGAGGTTACCGGCAAAGAAGATGCGAAATTCTTACAAGTCATGTAGCTTTCTTGGCTTCAGGACACAAAGACGTAGTACGTTATTCAGGTTTGATGCAAAACCACTCTGTGAGGAAAGTGGCGCTGACCGCTCTGACGATAGAGCTTGAATTTCAGTTGGGTGTAAACGTTAGTTGCCTTTTTGAGATTACCAAGTNCAAAGTTTGCCATGAAGCAAGGTGTCAAACAAGAGCCTTCCAGTGTTTACGCCCTCCCGCTGAAGAACTCAAGCAGTATTTACACGGTCGAGGAGGATAAGTGGCGCAGGTATTCGGAAATTAGCGTAGAACTTGTCATGACGTAACACCTTTCACAAACACTCCCAGTTATTGCGACCCATTCCCTGTGATCATTCAGCCGAAGATCTGAACGTGCCATCACCAAAGTCTAGTTGCTCTCCAACCGCGCAATAGTGCTGTCTCTCCTTAAGACTTGCCCAAACAGCAATCATTTAGAGATGCACACTGGATAATGTGACGGCCCTGCACACCGATGACTAGGTGAAGTATGCTGACCTAGACGGGTTTGGCCACATCGAGGAACCCATCTGCGGCAAAGCTGACTTCCACGTCCCAGTTAATCGGTGAGAGATGTTAGCGCACTGAGAGAGCGATAGTGGCAAGATTTTAACGTTGAACAAGAGATAGCTTTATTTTCTAACCTCACTTATACCCTTTTCCACCTAAGTCCCAGGTTGTTGTGGCCAGCAGACTTGGGATTCACACATCCTTACAATCGGAAATTGACACGGAAGCATCATGTATGGCAATAGTCGAGTATCTACAGCGACGCCTATTCTCATTCCAAATGATAGTGAGAAAAAGAAGCGACTTTAGCGTGTTTTTAACGATTAGTTTTATCGAAGTGAATGTTGCAGGGATTGATTGGGGAAGTGCAACAGTGAATGGAGGCCACGTGAGGCCTTTCTAGCCTGTGTGGTTCCAAACCCAGTCGCAATTGGAATCTACAAGAAACTGACCTGTAACCAAATTAATTTGTGCCATTTTAGCAGGCGCCATGGCTATTTTGCGAGTTCCACACCTAGGTAGCAGAAGAAATCCAGGCCACTTCACTTGCCAACNAGAAATAATTGGAATCCTATGCATTTTGGAATAATTTTACCAATAGTTGGCCAACGCTGCTGAAAAATTGGCGTGCCTGACTTGGATGCAGTGATCTGATACCCTGTCAAATCGTGTGTTCCACCAAAATGGCGAGTCAACCTCCGCATGTCGTACTTCGCTCTATAGCACGAGCTTTGAGCTCTTCTTCAAGTTAATACACTGTTTTCATACATGCTCCTTATTACGACTTGAGCAGAGAATCTGAGTGGAAACGCAAACATAATCTATTGAGACACAAGCCGTTCCAAGTAACCTTCATAACAAGCACTATGCCTTTTGATGCTGCGATCTTCAAGCAGACGTGATTTGGGAGACCTCAAGTCGAGGAGAAAAGAGAAAATAGTAGTGGATTCACGAAACATGATTTGGTTTTCACAAAGTCACAGATTGCCACACTCTACCCATGGGTACACAAATTGCAGTGTCCTCTTCGCTAGAAACTATGACCTGAGAATTTCATCCAAGGGTCCTTCCCACGAGTATAACGGTGGTAAGTCAGCGGGAGGAGGATTCCTGCAAAGAAGTGCAAATGTATACGTTAAACACCTGTTGAACAAACAAGTGGGGTTGTGGCTAACAACGCACTCAAACACTTTTGCAGCATTTTTCTGACGCCACTTCTGCAAAGTCAATCCAACAATGGCGACTAGGAGGAACGGTCCTAAGCACCCGAAGACAGCGAGCAGCACGGTGGTGGTATTCACACGACCTTCAAGCATAAAATTGTCTTCTTCAATCAGTGGCATTTCCTTTTGAATACATTCATATGGAAAGTCAAGCTTGCCCTCGGTTGGACCCCTTTGAGAAAGCGCTGATTCCCTTTGGTCACATGGTTTGGTGATTTCCGAAGTGCTGGTTTCTTTTAAAAACAGATAGTTATCGGTTAGGCAACAATGCTTCAGTTAATTAGTAGAATCACTACAAACACAAACCAAACCATCTACGCCAAATCTATCCAATGACTTCAGGACTTACAGTGCTTTGGTTAAAATATGCGACAAACTATGAAGAATGTCTAGTTAAACCGGACTTCACTTATAGAAAAGATTGTGTTAATCGAGTCGACATATGCGTGTGGTTGATAAAGTNAAAATATGCGACAAACTATGAAGAATGTCTAGTTAAACCGGACTTCATNGGTCGATGAAGTAAACACATAAAGTTTACAAGCCAACCAAATTGACTAGCCGTTGAAAGAGTTGATTGGGTGGTCCCAGGTGACACTTGTTCTGAAACAATCAAAACGCAGCATTCTCATTGGTTAGTAAGATTTGTGCTGTTTTATATCGGCTCATCTTCTTGACAGCAGAAATACCTCCAGTGAGATGAACCTGCCCTTGTAGTGCTAAACATGGTTGTGCCTCTAGAAAAAAACCGGTCTGATAGCTCAAATTGTGACTCAGGTCTTCACAAGTGGGATCGACTTGCACATTTCCTGTTATGCTAGAAACTAAGGCATTGGAATTAGCAATAAGACTAAACTTGTGCTTATTCAGTCAAGAGCAGGAAAGGAGAAAGTTTAGGCAAACTGCAGCACGTCTTACGTTGTGTGGTGGTCGAGGCTGCTTCTGTTCTCTTTTCCTCTGCTACCTCCTCCACTACCTTTGGAGTGCTGGCAAACACAGTAGTGGGGGTAGTGGAGGAACTGGGGGTTGTGCCATACCCTGATGAGATATTTAACAAAAATACAAATAATTCTAACTGACATGGATGAGAAACATTTATTTCTAATTGTAAAACAATCCACATCTCTTCGTCCATTTCGTGCCCAACCTCCCATTCACATACGCCTTCGACTTTCGCCCAGCATTGTCAAGGGTATAATTTCACACAGTTTCAAACGCCATTGGAAAGAATGCTTCCAAATTTTTTGCGTTTACCCACGAAGGCGCATGTGCCTCACCTGCAGCTATGACTCGTAGCTCGATAGGAGAGCCCATAGCCCTGTAATTGTCCACATATTTCCTTGTCTTCATCACTGCTTACACGTGCACGACAAAGTTCCCGGCCCAGCACCTGTCAATCACTAATACGTGTCCTCCGTTCTGTCCCTCATTTCGGTCAAGCTGTTTTGAGCCCACAATTCTACTTGCAATATAAGTGTTTACCCGACAGTGAAAGCGGTGCCTTTCAGGTTAAGTTAACCGATTTTAGATTAATTTGTGTCAATCGCATACTTGGTGGAACTCTAAAAACTGAGGAAGTGCTCACCATCGCAAAGTGTGGGCTAATGGTCTTGTTTGATTATCTCTACCTCCACCGTTGGTTTCAACACCACCTAGGTGGGTCAAAAAACCTCGCTTCCGGTGCAATTGGATTGCAATTCGATGCTGCATTTAGTAGAATGTCACCCTTTATTGGTTGTGCTGAGGTTGTTGCATCATACGACTTGCATTCACGTCATATGGAATAGCGTGCACGAGATAAATACATGAAGTCGAGAAAAGCCGTGGTTTGTCCCATTTCACCGTTACACTATCTCAGAAAGTATGTATCTCGTAAAATGGGGGCTACAAGGCGACTAGCAAAGGAACTAACAATGCAAAATAATGCAGCTCAAGTTATGAGAGGAGAGAAAATGAGAAGACCCACGGAATTCGGGTATAATAATAGGATGAACGGCTTTTGGTTCACAGCGCTGTTTGTATGTGCTGTGACAGTGTAATAACCTAAACACTCATAGAGGGCTTTTGGACAAACCTCAAAATGTATGGTTATTTTGTGTTGAGCACGTAGAAGCTCGTTGTACTCAATGACATTCTTGGTGTCATGGTGGAATGGATCCTAAAATATCCGCGCAGAAGACAAGAGTAAATGTGGCCCATCCATATCAGTAAGCACAAGACTAAAATGCATGCAGGTCGAGCCGTTTGACGAGTTTGACATTTGGCTAATTGAACTGAGAGCCTAACGTACCAGTACTGGTATTTTAGTAAATTTACCACAACTTTTAAGCAAGGTAATGTCTTCAGTGAGGATCTACGGACTGTAATGACACAGAAGAAGCCTTCTACCCTAGGGCGCGTTTAAATCAGCTGAGTCACATAGGAGAGTAGGCTTGTCGAAGCAGCCATTTTAAGCTCCGATTTGTGGGCGCTACCGAAATTAAACATTATAACGCATTCAGTTGCGAATTAAGTGACTTGGGGAGAGGATTTGCGACCGGTTCTTTACACTTCATAAAATCATTACAGAAATAGCTGTAGTGGTGTGATGTTGTGTTGACAAATGCTAATGTTCTAAAACGGTCGAAATTTGGTAGGAAGATTAAAAACTCACTTTATCATCAACGCCCTTGATAAAAATTGTCTCATTATTATGACTGAAAACGAAAGTGAATCTGCGGATGAATCGAGGATGTGAAGCTGGTGGACGGGAGGTAACAATGAGGCGAGCAGTCTTGGGTGACGTCAACTCCGGCTTCCCGTAGATATCGCATGGTGGATCAACTAAAACACCCAAAACACTCTTCTCACTATATGAACAGCTCTAAGCACCTGAAGGCAACATTTAACGCTTTTTAATCATTCTCTCCCTGCGAAGTGTCTCATTTTTTGCAAATTGTGAAGAAAATTAAATTTTGNTTTAATCATGATCTCCCTGCAAAGTGTCTCATTTTTTGCAAATTGTGAAGAAAATTAAATTTTGAATGGTATTTATAATCAACCCTTGCTCTGCTGGAAAGCGAATAGGCTTGGACGTTGAAACTTAGAAGAGATTTAAGCAAATCACTTGGGAGATCAAACTTGAGAAGGCGCGTTTTGGGGAGAGACTCCAATGGCTGCACCTTGATTGGCAGAGCAATTGCCATTGACGCACGTTTCTCACCCCGGCAGACGTCCACTGCCTCGATCTAAGTAAACAGAACAGGATGACTTGTGGTTCGAGGCTAAGCAAAACGTGTTGCAAGAACAGGTAAGTATATTACGTCGGGATGGATCAGTAATCAATGGAAATGGCAAGTTCTCACCTTTGCTTGATTAAATAGAAGTATTTTTCCATTTCAAATTATAAAATGGGCCATGATTCTCAACCTCTTGGTTTATTGGTCTTATACATGGTGCAGGTACTTTTATGGGCTGGTCGATTTAGGTGTGGGACTACAAACTCAACACGCATTCACAAAGACGACTTCATGATGTAATGATGTTGCACACATCTTTTCACAAACGGCAACGAACGAGATGCGCTTCGTAGGCAAGAATGGCAAATCTAACCGAAAGTGCAGCAAGTGTAGGATAGCACAAATTCCGTTCAGCTACTGCTTTCAGATAGAGTAGTACTTACGTACCGTAAAGCTTTCAGAAGGAGTCGCACCATAGATGATCAGCAAGCATTCCTCCGTGGCGTGGTGCTTCAATACCACCACGAATGGACCATCACCGACTACACGAACTTCAAAAGCTTCCTGAACCCGTCTTGTAAGGAAAATGTTTATTAAACAAGTATTTCAAAAGCAGTGCCTATCTAAATCAAGCAGATTAATGCCAAGGGTGAGCATTGCCCTTTATTAAACCACGCTGTGATGAAGCCGATTCCATCGGGAAGACCTCGTGAACTTGCAGTGGCTAGACTGCATCGTCACCGAGAAATCGGCTAATTGAATTTTCTTAAGTCGTCCTACCAAACATCTAGCTACACCTTGAACTAGGTGACAACTAAAAACAAGTGATTTGAACCTACCGTGAGGGCCGGGAGCCAAAGCGAGGACTCTCTGAAAGGCACAACATCCACGACTGAGTGGGTAAACTCGTGTGCCTTACAACATTGTTAAGACAATCACGCGTTCCTGTCAGATGAGAAAGTGCTTACCACCAATCGTTATTCTGGCTGTGGCAGAGACCCCATGAACATTGAATTTTGTCTTCATTTCAGCTGTGATGAGATACGCGGCCTCACTTTGTTCAAGCGTGGCATCTAGGCGTTCACTTGTTCCGCTAACATTCCTCCGAAACATGCCATCTCCAACCTTCGTGATGCTCGCTGAGAATTTCAGAAGGCCAACGGAGCGTCAATGCATTGCCCCATTGTCGATCAAGGAGTACTCGGAAGTGGCGTGCATCTGGCCATGCAATCGGTGCATCTCCAGCAGATGCACACAGCAAGACGCTGAGAAGGCTGACAACCACCGCACACCTTTGCAACATGAGAAGAAATGCGAGTTCATCGTAGTGAGTTGATTTAGATGCAAGCACGGGTGTCGAACCAATGAAAACCTCCTACTACACCAGCCACCCACT
>LWMK02000311.1:1109-27314 GCA_001693075.2 Taenia saginata | reverse complement strand
CAGGAAATGTGCAAGTCGATCCCACTTGTGAAGACCTGAGTCAAAATTTGAGCTATCAGACCGGTTTTTTTCTAGAGGCACAACCATGTTTAGCAATAAAAGGGTAGATTCACTCAATGGAGGCATTTCTGTTGCCAAGAGGATGAGGCGATGTAGAACAGCACAAATCTTACTAACCAATGAGAATGCTGCGTTTTGATTGTTTCAGAAAAAGTGCAACCTGAGACCACGCAATCAACTCTTGCAGAGGCTGGTAAATTTGGTAGGCTTGTAAACTTCATACGTTTGCTTCATCAACCACACGCATATGTCGACTCGATTAACACAATCTTTTCTATAAGTGAAGTCCGGTTCAACTAGACATTCTTCATAGTTTGTCGCATATTTTCACCAAAGCACTGTAAGTCCTGAAGTCATTGGATAGATTTGGCGTTGATGGTTTGGTTTGTGTTTGTAGTGATTCTACTAATTAACTGAAGCATTGTTGCCTAACCGATAACTATCTGTTTTTAAAAGAAACCAGCACTTCGGAAATCACCAACGTTGCAACCTTCAAGCTTTGGAAGCTTTGAAAGTAAGTAACTCAGGCAACGACCACTCCGCCCTCCAGTCAGAGACTTCTGAATCACATTACCGAATGGAAGCCAAATTTCAAGCACATTACCAACTGAATGACTAGTTTTTAAGTCAGCATACTAATAGTTATGAAGTTAAGTAGCACTTACCGTTGTACATCCCAACTTGCAGCTTGTGGGTGGATGAAGTGTTCACGACCCAGTAATGTTGAACAGATGTTGGTCATAGCTTTTGATAATGCACAAACATTAGAATCCACTGCTGCTTCGTCGTGTCCACTCAGCCTCTGCGTATACAAAAGAAAGGAGCGCTACTGCTACTACCGCTTAAACTAAATAGGCAAGTGCAAATGCAAGTTAATAGCGAGCGTCACTAATTAAACCACACTTACCAGCAGATCGTCCACAAATACTTGCATGTGGGACAGCACAATGCCGCCTATTGGTTGGTCAGGGTCTTTTGAAAGCTTCGATGGAATGGAATATGTTTATATCGTTCTGTTGCTGTTGTAGGACACAATGGCGATTGGGGATAAAGCCAGACGCTGATAGCATTCATCCACAAGTTGTAGAGGGTATTTCTACCTACGGATGAAAGCGTTTTCAGTATTGTAAGAAGCCAAGAATCTGGACTCCTACAGCTCGTGGTCATGATGAAATAAGAGTGAGACAATATGGCAGCCAAACCAAATCGACCCAAGCGATACGAGCATATCTCAACCCATCCCATCGAAACACGCTGAAAAATAAAATCACTCACCATTTATTAATTTGTATGGAATTAACTTGAGTTATAAGTCAGGTCTTGTTCAAGCATCCTTAATCCGGGGCTCACTGGTGAGGTCATGCAGCCTTGAGATCGACCTAGACTGGAACAGATCGTATCATTTGCTGCTTCGGTTTTCGTTTAAAGAGGAACAGTCGACCGACCCACTTTTTGGTGTCTTGGTCGAACTGTCCAAGTCAACACTACTTTCCTCCCTCCTAGCGCACTGTGCGGGAAGATTAATATCGCCGAGAAACAATGTGGATGCCATTCTAATTAGACTCTACCATTCTTTTTCGAATCTTTTGCAAAAGAGACCAAAACACCTCATGTCTGCAAATACTAATCAATTGGTAGATCCATGGAAACCTTTTTAAGAAAGAACACATCAACGAAGGGTCTAAAGAACTGATTTCATTTCGTGACCAAAAGACCGCTACTCAAAACGACTAAGTAATGCAGCCAAACTGTTTAAGGCCCAACAACCAACCTCACCAAGACTGTGGGGGGTTTTGTTCAATTGAGTCTTCGTCTATTACAAATTTACCATCTCCTACTATCTCCTCATCCAAGCACTTTTGTAGCTGGGCATTGAGAAGGAGTCTTCGTGTGCCGAACTACGAGTTCAGAAGCAGAAACGTATCCAGAGGAGAAATTGGTGGTACTCAGGTGCATATAGATTCATTTAAGTTTCTGTCAGAAGTAAAAAGTGAAGGCGAACTGCCTGAGACCAAATATCTGGGTATCTACCGAATAACAAAGTTTGACGAGTCTTGTGGCCCAATCTAACAGCACAGGACAGTTTGTGAAGGCCTAAGATAAGGGGACAGTAAACATGCCTCCACCAGATACAGTTTGACTGCAGTTCCTTAGTAGACATTTAAAAACCGCCTCAAAAGTGGCAAAGTCGTTTACTGGTCGATTCAGAGGCTTCAAAATAGGAGACGATTAATTATGCCATCGATTTTTCAAACAGTTCAACGGCCTTTAGTATCCTATTATGTGAAAACAAAAGTATTTATATGATGGTGAAGACATCCGCAAACAAACTCTAATCAATGCTTTCATCGTCAACAGCACACACGCCATGCCTGCAAGGACTGTGCATAACAAGCCTTGTTGCACCAGATTGTGCATGGTAGGTAGATGGTTTGAGTAGGTCAAAGGGCTAGGTAGGCTAGCTCTCAACTTCTAAGCGCATCTTATGGAGTCTGGGACAGATGATAGCAACAAACCTTTCACAGTTGTGGTGAATGGAAATGAATATTTTCGGTTGGCGTAGAAGGCGCGAAATTAGCCAACGTGGCAACCTTCGAGTTTTGAAAGCTTTGAAAATGAGCAACTCAGATAACAACCATTCCTCTTTCCGGTTAGAGACTTCTGAATTACATTACCGAATGGAAGCCAAATTTCGAGCACCACCAACTGAATGGCTAGTTTTTAGGTCAGCATACTACTGGTTAGGGGTTAAGGGGTTAAGTAGCATTTACCGTTGTAAATCCCAAATTGCAACTTGTGGGTGGATGAAGTACTCACAACCCAGTATTGTCGAACAGAAGTTGGCCATAGCTTTTGATAATGCACAAACATTAGAATCCACTGCTTTGTCGCCGTGTCCACTCAGCCACTGCGCATACAAAAGAAAGGAGCACTATCGCTACTACTGCTACTACTGCTACTACCGCTCAAACCAAATAGGCATGTGCAAATGCAAGTTAACAGAAAGCTTTACTAATTAAAATACACTTACCAGCAGATCGTCCGCAAACGCTTGCATTTAGGGCAGCATGATGCCGACTACTGATTGGTCAGAGCCTTTGGAATGGATTATGTTTATTTCGTTTTGTTGTTGTTGTTGCTATTATCATATTGTCAAGACCCAGTCAGAAGCAGGACACGACGGCGATTAAGGATAAAGCCAGACGCTGATAGCATCCATCCACAAGTTGTAGAGGGCATTTCCACCTACGGATGAAAGCGTTTTCAGGACAGCTGTTCATAACTAGACACTGGATGATGGCTTTCTACGGTGAGAAAAAGGGCAAGCCCCCTGTTTAACTAAAGCATTTGGCCTTGCAGCCGTGCAGGGAGTGCGTAAATATAAATCGTAAGACATTTGCTAGCTAGAAGTGACAGCATTGTAGTGGGAATGATTTCAATGCCAAAACTGAGACGACCAAGGATATGTCCGTGTTCCAAATGGTCAGGGCGTAAAATCTGAATATTAAGGTCACTTTTAATAGCCTAGCAAGCGCCGATGTCTTGCTTCAAGCTGTTTTAAGCTTGCCTAACATCTTACTTTTTTGGTACTCCTGTCCACCACCCATCTGCGCTATCATCCTCACCCCAGTTCTTATTTTTTTCCCAGTTATCAGTATTAGATAGCGTTTTCTCTTCATTCTAGTGGTATCGCAAGGAGAAGACGAATATGTGCAGGCCTGATAACACTACTTGAAGTGTGTGAGCGCCTCCAGCCCCCTCTGTTACTCACTCCGGCCCCCTCTGTTACTCACTCACCACTTAAACAACCGTTGATGAGGAAACAAGCTTCTTCACGATGTTGTCCAAGAGGAAAGTGGAGAGGCTTATACTTAAGGGCTCTATTAATTCGTTTAGTCATGCTATACAGCACAAGAAAGTGGAAAAAGAGACTCACTACCAACTAAGGAAAGAGCGATGAGGCCTCAATACGCATTTTTTGCGTTACTTTCTGATCTTTGGTTGTAAGAATAGCTGAGGAGGAGTTAGCGGAGAATTGACCCACACGTCTTTGTACACGTTGCCCACGACGCCCACAAAGCCTTATATTTCTCAATCATATACTCGCCAGCTCCGATACTTGAACGCTCAAATGCACTCGAATTCCATATTGTCTTAAAGCCATTAATCAATGGGCCAGCAGCATCGCCTTCTTGCCATTGGACTCCGATTAACTCTGCACAACCTTTCCCAGTGCCGACCTGTTTGTCGACTCTATGAAACACTACACTGCAGTGAGTCTGGAGACAAAGTGTGTACTACAGGCTTCAATTGGACTGCATAGGCCTCTCATCTGTTGGTGCGTTTTGCTCGATTTACCATCTCTAACCAGTGCTTTGCGCATTCAATGCAGTCTGCTATTCATTATGCTGCCTTGCAGACCTGTTATACGAAGAAGTCCCGGCTGAGAACGTTGTTTGCACTCAGTTGTAAATTCCGAGATCACAACCACATCCAGGTATAGAATAGCAGCTTTTGGTGGAGCTTGGGTGTCTCCTCTGGCTCAACCGCCGTCTTCGTCAACCTTAGTGGAAGGGGGTGTATGCATTCCATCACCGCCTACCATTTGTCTTACCTCCCATAGTATCGTCGTTTCCACCACCCAGTTCTTTGACAGTACCTCAGTTTTTCGTTGTTACCTACTCACCCTCGGTCTACTTCTCATCAACCACCTCTACTGCCTCACTCTCAGTCTCTTTGTAACCCACCAACCTTATACTTTGCTGTTCGGTAGACGTCAAAGGGCCAAATGGGACAGAAATAGTAGAAAGCAGGGGTAAGTCATGCCACCATCTTCAAAGCAAATCCTGCCTCACATTCTCTCCCTTCTTCCTTGCCTCAGTCGCATGCATCGTTTCAATCTCGTCACGATTGGCGTCCTAGTTTTATTTCACTTATCAGAGTAGAATTAAGGGTGGCGTAGTAAACTATGCAGCTTAATAAAAACACATTTCTTCCACAAAGTTGGTAACTGCACACTTCGTTTAAGTATGTAACTGGGGATGTAGGTAAATGTATGAATTGTGTGGGCATGTAAAAGGAAGGTTGAAGAAAGTAAGGGAAGCAGTGTCACAGAATATAGGTAAATGTATGAATTGTGTAGGCATGTAAAAGGAAGGTTGGGGAAGGTAAGGGAAGCAGTGTCACAAAACTGTGCAGAGGCATCCGACAGTAGCCATGCAGCATGTAGCATGTGAGTAGCGGATGGATTCTGCTTGTGGGTTTGTTCGTAGCGTACCATCGGTATGGGTTTTGACCACATAGTTCATCGGTTTTGGTGGATTTTCCTGAAAGGCGTTATGTTGGACGTGCAGTGTTAAGCTTGTTAGGGGTATTCAGTTTACTGGTGTTCCTTGCCATCTGAGTGCAATGACAATGCCAGAGGTGTTGCTGAGGTTATCACGGAGAGCTGGGAATTTAGATGTGCGGTGGATTGGTGGAGGAATGAAGAGGTCGGGGTAATTGTGACCACCTCCGTGTGACCAGCCCTTTTCCTCTGGAGAATGAATGATTTAACACCACCAGCGGTGGAGGAGCGAGGACTGTAAGACGATTCGCACCAAACTGAGAAGTTGTTGATTTAAAACGAAGGTGGCATCACCATTCACACAATCGGTGGTGTCCTACAGCGAGTCCTCTTCATTTTAGTCGGTAGCGTATTCACCCGTCCAATGTGCTTCGAAATGGGTTGTACGGTTGAACTTCGATGGAGGGGTTGAGAGGCTGGCGGTACAAAGTACATCATCACTGTATCGCGTGAATCCACCCTGAGGGTTTTATAGAACCTGTGGTTGGGTGGATCATGTGTGAGAGTGCAGAGGACTGGTGAAGTGGTGACGGAATAGATGTGGAGGAATGAAGATGCCACTGAGGTGAGGTAGGGGCCCAAATCAGAGGGAAATGAGGATGTACAATAAGTGGTTTGCGATTGGTGCATGGCTTCGTTGTTGTGTGATACGAGGTGATCGGTTTCTACTCATGACAAAAGCATTTATGGATTTGCCCACATCCATCAATTCGGTGTGGGAATAGGATCCCTCCATTCGTCATCCCGAATATGATTGTCTACCAATCCGGTATCCGTCTACTGACAATTTATCAGTAGGTGATAGTTTGGCTTTCCTCAGCCCTGCTACGCAGGCATGTGCCCATGCACTTACCCTTGACTCATCCGACGGGACATTCATGCAGAGGTCTGTGACCCACCCATTCCTTTGCGTCAACAACACCTGCCAAACCATTGAGCATGGAATGAGCCATCCACTTGTCCATTCACCAAGAGTCGATTGCAGCTTATAGAGCGCATCTCGGGACTACTCATGCACCTGCTCTGAGAGGACACTAGTCTCCGATTTTACCCTTTCACCAATGCTGGATCTGATAGTGAATGTAGGATTTGCCAATGCATTCATCATGAACCTGTTGCTATTTCATAAGACAGATGCGTGGGTAAGGGGAGGGTATTGACGTGAGCACGTTGCTCCCTCTTTCTCGAGTCATATTTACTTCCACCGCACAACTATTCTGTTGCTGGTTATATTTGTTGGGTGAACCACCATGAGGTGTCATGTGTAGTCACGCAGTCGCTGCTCATTCCTTCATTTTGCTGTGTAGAGTGTGCCCTACGTGCAGACCATGTCATCAACATCGAGGTGTACTGCCAGCGGACAGGTGGCAATGGAGGCCTTGGTAGTGCTAGTGTTGCTGGTGGTGGTGGTGGTGCCTCAACGGATCGTCACCAGGCTTCAGTAATGGAGAAATCGCGTGTCATATGGTCGACGAAGAAGTGTGATAAGATCCGCATGTCCTCGTTGCTGTTATCAGGGAAGAAAAGTAGTTGCTAGGCAAATGAGGAAATCGATCTCTCTGCTGGTGAGTAGGACGCCTTGTTTGGTGGTGTTTTGATGAAATATGCAAAGGGGATAGGATTGCCGCATTGTCTTTGAAGTTTTATGGGAATATTATGGCTGGTTGACCCATGGAGACCTCTTGTGATTGGGGTGTGCCTTGAGGATTTAGGTCATTGTGCAAGCAATAATATCATGGGACATAACCAAACAGCGATGTAATTTCTTAACCCCTCCACTCTTGTTCTCAGTGATGCAAATCAATACGCCTCAGTGAAGGTGGATTGCAGTGGGTGAAATGGATGTGGTAGAATTGGCATTGGTGAGTGTCAATATTGCCATTAACATGCCAATGGGGAAGGTTATTCATGGAAGATTTGGTCAAGAAGCAGCATTGTTGATGTGGAGAAGGGATAAGGGACTAGTGAGAAAGGCAGCGCGACCGGAACGGTGCCCTCGATGTGGTGATTGGAGAGGGGAAATCGTCACAGATACTAGTCATTGACTGACGACATGAGTAGGCGCATCAGCTTGGAACAACGTGGCGAGAGAAGTGACGAGTACAGGCAGCATTTGGAGTCAATGTCCATCCCTCAATGCATTGGGTGGTGTACCCTTCCTGTGTCGCTGCTGCTGCTGCTATTACTAGACGGCGTTTGACGAGTCGGTTGGACGGCTCGACCTGCGTAGTGTTGTAGAGACGTGGGTGGTGCGGGTGCCTCGAATGATCTGCGTGCGCATAAACACGCTGTGCATGCGCTCTCTGGTGACGGGGATGCCAAGATGCTCCTTTGTGATATCGCACCTTGCAGAGACGAGATGCGTGCCTCCACACAAAGCTGTCACCACTACCAGCATTCCATGTAGTCTTGCCTGACCACAAGTAGATGGAGTAGCGGTGAGTGCAGTGCCTTACTTGCACGTGCTTCCTAATTGTCTGCGTGTGTACAGTGCAGACGATTTCCTTAATTTTAGCTGCACAGGGTAGATTAGTTCTCTCTTGATGGCAACTGCGATTGAGGTGGTTTAGCTCACACAGCTGGTTTCTTAACTAGACAAATTCGAGTGAGGCGTGACATTGAGTGGAAGGAGAGTTATAGGCTTACAATGCTGCTGCATTGCCAAACAGCAATGGGTGGTGTACCATTCCTGTGTCGCTACTGCTGCTGCTATTACTAGACGGCGTTTGACGAGTCGGTTGGATGGCTCGACCTGCGTAGTGTTGTAGGGACGTGGGTGTTGCGGGCGCCTCGAATGATCTGCGTGCGCATAAACACGCTGTGCATGCGTTCTCTGGTGACGGGGATGCTAAGATGCTCCTTTGTGATACCGCACCTTGCAGTGACGTGATGCGTGCCTCCACACAAAGCTGTCACCACTACCAGCATTCCACGCAATGTCTCGCCTGATCACAAGTGAATGAAGCAGCGGTGGGTACAGTGCTTTACTTGCACGTGCTTCCTAATCGCCTGCGTGTGTACAGTGCAGACGATTTTCTTAATTCAGCTGCGCAAAGTAGATTAATTCCCTCTTGAGGGCGACTGCAATTGAGGTGGTTTAGCTCACACAGCTGGATTCTTAGCTGGACAAATTTGAGTGAGGTGTGACATTGAGTGGAAGGAGAGTCATAGGCTTACAATGCTGCTGCATTGCCAAACAATTAGGCTACAGAGAAGAGGAGAATCGGAGCCTACTTACAATTACCATCTGTGAAAGCACCCACCCAACTAATAATTGTCATGGGGTATCCGTTTGGTGAGGCTTGTGATGGCTTGGGATATGCTTCACTGGGCAGTTGCCTCTCTGACTGTAAGCATCCTCCCATGCAGCCTAAGGGTCACTGGTGTTTTGAGGCGAGATGCTATGCTAGATCTTTAGGCGGCACCATGATCCATCCACCTACTGAAGGCAAAAGGGAGGACTTATGTGGGTGTTGAATTTGGCGCAACTGTCATGCAATTGGGTTTTGTGTCTGGAATACCCGCTAACAGCAAGCTAGACTAAGATCTGGTAGAGGGAAATTGTAGGGGGTAGTGGTGGAGCATCCACTCCACTCCATTCACCTCGATATCCCCATTAGATTTGTTGGTTAGCATCATGCCCTCCTAGTTGGGAGAGTGATCACACTAACACATATTGCGAATTAACAAATGGCACACTGCTGCAGCCAGAGTGGGTAGTTGGAGACTTGACGATGGACGATTTCCTCCCAAATTGTCTGCAGTCACTTGACGTGTGCGGAGTCGGAGGTGGAGATGGAGTTGTGGGTGAAGGGGCTGAATGGGGCACTGGAGGTTCTTCAACACTGGATGCCTGAACACTTCGCTCGTGTAGCGCGATATGACTCGGGTCTCACTTTCACTCTACCCGCGCCTCATGTGTGTCTTAGCGACTGAAGCAGTCTTAACTGCCTCTCCCCTCCCCTTCCTTAAACCGTGCACATTTCCTCGCACTTCGAACCTGTCATTTGCATCGTCGTATCTCCACTGACTGCGGCATTCTCGTGATGTGTGCGCATGTAGCCTCCAAACAACGAGGCCATTTTTGGGGACCTACATGAGGGTGAGGGAAAAGTGAACTTCATTTTCCCAATTGCCGGATTTTATGCTCTTTTCAAATGTCACATTGACAGATAAAGGTGGTGTAGGGAGATGAGGACTACCACCAGATCAGATTTGAGTGTGTGGGACTGCTAAAGAAACCAAAATTGTTGGTAGCCTTAAAATGAAACTATTTGACACTGCTTCAACTTGTTATTGGATCAGCACCTTGAGGGAGGATATGTGGACTGGGTGGGACAGGTGCGGCACGTGTGCTCACGTTGTTCTACGTTGTGTTTCATTCAGAATGTACAGTTGCTTTAGGGTGAGAATCACGAGTGCATGCATCAGTGGTGTGTTATGTGTTCCTTGACAGCGGTTCTGAAGCCACTATTTTCGATAACACTTAAACCGATGGGTCAGGCGTCATTTGTGGTCTACGGTTTTAATTCCATGTCCCATGTACTTACAGATGGGGGATGGAAAGCCACCTATTCATATTCTCCTTTCACCACATAGTTTGCTGGCTGACTGATTGCTTCTTGATGTTTCATTTGTATGGTTTGAGCACGAAGCGAATGAGCACATAGCTTTTGGTGTAGCAGGCGCACTGCTCCACTTGACTATGGCTGTTGCAGACGACTGAGAGAAGGACACAGCCTCACTGAAGGGGACGGCGCAAGGCCGCATGCCACACAACACGAAATGCATGACGGCTGTGTAAGTGCTCCTTATTTGAGGTTGGGAGGGAGGAAACGGCTCCTCATCACCATCAGCATTCTTCTTTCTATTCTGCACATTGCACTGACGATGGCATCCTGACCTCTATGGTTACAGCTCTTGCTTTGTGGCGTTAGCCAATCCAGTCGCTCACACGTGAAGTAGACTGGTCAGGTGGGAAATAGTGTGATGTGAAAAGCTTTGCAGAACTTGATAATGGGGGACGCAATAACCCCACCGACTGACTAGTTAACACGATCACATCAGCCAATGATGACTATGCGTAACGCGTCGCGGCGTTGCACTACATAACTGCACGAAGAAGGAGGATAAATAGCAACCTGCAAGTCAGCTTCCCGATATTGAGAGTACCATTGGAAGTCACTCATGCTGTTGGCACCACCACTGCTGCTGCTTGTAGTGTGTCTGCTGGGTCTGCCTGCACCATCGGAGGAGAGTGTAAAAATGGCTGGCTTCAACGTGCAGGTGTTTGGTAAGGCGAAATCGGAAAAACGTGAAGTGATGAAGATCCTCGGTAAGGTAGGTGTTCTCACCATGTTGGTGTGTTAAGCATCTGTAGATAATGGGGAGGTATGACGGTGTGTTCGTGCTGGAGGTAAGAGATGCCTCGGGAAAGGCTTTTCCAAAGCTCGTGAACACTGTTAGTGCTACTTCTCGGTGAGTAGGCATTTGCGCACTTATATGTCTTTGTTTCTGTTCCTATAAGGTTGTGCATTCAGACATTTGCCATCATGGAATGGCTGGTAGTTTACTTGGTCTCTTATCAGGTCATATTACGACCACAAAGTATGAGTTCATATTGACTTGGGAGTTGGTAGGGATGTCAGCCATGTTGTGCGAGATTGTATGTATGTATGTGTGTGTGTGTGTATGTGTGTGACTTGTTCACTTCATTGGCTCCCTCATAAGGGTGCTGTAGACAGCTTCGTGATAGAAGTAGCCATTATTTCCAGCCCTTCCACTGCAAGTAAGTGCATTCCTCCATGCGTGGCATATGCAACTTCTGGGCTTCCTTAAGATTTATCACTTTGCAATGGGAATCTAAAGAGATCTCATTGAGCCCAGGGTTCACTTTCCACTGCCACTAAAGCAGCATTTGGAGACGTCTCTGAAGACGAGATACTGCACAATAGTAATGGAACAGAATATGTGGTGTTGACATCGAAAGGATAGTGCGGCTAGTGGCATGTATTGGAGGCCAACCCGCCTGTGAGGTTACGGTGGTGAGGCATGTAAGCGTTCCTTTTACCAAAACCGGGAGTTAAGCAAGCAATGTACCACAGACTCAACCCAAGTTCATTTCGCCTGTGCCCACCTTTCCTCAATGAATTCCTTCCCATTTCCATGGTGAAATCTTGGTCTACATGGGCCACTCCCCTCCGTTCTACTTGGAAAATGAAAAATCCACTTTTGATTACACAGCATGTCATCTGGACTACATGTGGTACTAGAAGTCTGCTGTAAAGACTGTGGTGACTATCATATGATGGCTGGGTAATGAAAGGCGCTGTTGAACTGAATCAGGTATGTCGCAGCCTTCTGTGGTCCTTTCCTATTTGGCTGGCACCTTGTTTGTGTGGAGTTCGCCTTTGTAAGTTGGCACTTGGGAACAATGGAAATACTTATCAGACTCCTCTGTGGGCTAAAAGGTGAGTGTTTCCATTAGTGTGTAGACTGTAGTGCTGTTAGCTGTATTGTATGACATGTCTTTTTGAAACAACAGCTGTCCTGTGGTTCAGTAGGCAATTTCTTGTATTGACGGATGCGAGGATCCAGTAGAACATATGCCACGCTACCAAGAACCGCATGAAATCGATATCCCTCCCCATGGAGGGAGGAGTGCTTTGACAAACGAGATGATAAACAGTAGCAGGATGAGGTTGGTTTTGAGTTTTGCCTCCTCGGCAGGGTAGTTTCGACCACATAGTGCTGTGATATCATGACTGGAAACCAGATCGCATAGTTGCTGGTATGAAAACTCAGTAAGGTGCACTCTGAGGTATCTCATACGAACGCGAACGATTATGACGTCGTGTAGTCAACCGCAGTGAAACCGTACCAAGAGAATCGCCTATGTTATTGAAATAGAGGCGAATGTGTAGGGGCGATGCTTGAGTAAGGTGCTACCCCTTAGGTGTGTATAGTGGCAGGAGTTTATCGAGAAGATGAGAGAAGTCGTAATTGTAGGGTAGAATGCATATTTGTTGTGGACAGAGGGGCTGTGGACTACCGGCATGGTCNGGTGCTAAACCCAACTGCTCTATTTGCTTGTGGAAGCCGATATCGGTTGTACAGCCTATAGTGGAGGCGTGTTCTCCCCACCGTTGGAATAGGGGGCATCAAGGAGGAGCATGTTGGAGAGCAGTGTGACGGGAGAAGGCATGAGCTATCCACATTACGATAATCCTCTCCATCCACCAACTTCCTATTTGCTCAATCCCAAATGGCTGTGATGGAGCTCTTTTCAACCTCATCGAAGTATGGAATCAGAATGCCATGGCTCAGCGTTCCGATATCATAGTGTTTAAGGATATTTTGCCAGTTATAATCAATTGATTGCCATGGTGCATTTGCCACTTTATCTTTCAAATTTGTAGTGCGAAATACGTAGGACTTGTGGGACCACGAAAGGGAAGAACTCCGTCCAAAGAACAGATTGGATTCCTCTATCGGTAATTCATGCAACTAAATTCCTTGACGTGGACTTGAATAGTAATTTACATGTCGTATGTTGACAGGTATTTCGACGCAACGTTTCTTGAAATGACTCAAAATGTTGTACATTGATACGTGTCTGTGCACAGGGAAAGAAGTGCATGCCATTTGAAGCAGAATTGGGTGGGTGGTAAAATAGGCCTTGGGTGTAGGTTCACTTCTGTCTACTTAGCGCAAATTAGCAGCTAAGTTGGGATTAAATTGTTCGATTGGAAACCCATTCCACCTAATCCTACGCTCTCTCATCACATTGTCTGCCTGCTTGGTCTCCGATGCACTCGCCTTGACGATTCACAAGAAGCGCATTTCTTGCTTTTAGACCAGATAAGATAGTTCTCCTCAAGAATTCTTCAATGAGGACTAGATGGGAGGCATTCGAACGACCGCCGGATTGCTTCATTTTGAAGATCAGAGAGGTGCGTTTCGACGCGTTTATTTTTAAAACGCAAGAGATGCCTTCATGGGACTAGTGGTAGCAAATGTCGTTCCTACGCGTCTCCTCTTAGGTGTGTATAGCGGCAGGAGTTTATCGAGAAGATGAGAGAAGTCGTAATTGTAGGGTAGAATGCATATTAGTTGTGGACAGAGGGGCTGTGGACTACCGGCATGGTCTGGAAGCCGTCACAGGACGAGAGTACAATCGCGTTCAAGCTACTACTTTGCCGTCAGGACTTAGTCGATGCTACGTTAGAGCACTTACGTACCAACTGCGTCAGTCATCAAATTTGCGTAGAAGTGAGCCAATATTTGGCTACAGCATCACAAATCCTACTTGGAGACTTCATAGGAAGGAGGAATGCGTTAGCCATCTCGTATACCCATCCCTAGTTATAGGAGCATTGGCCGACCAGAAGCGTTGTTTAATAGGGGATGGCTCATAGACATGACCAGTGACGCATTAGTTGTCAGTGGTACTGCTGCAGAACACGAGAGTGAGGGTATTTGGCGAAGACAGACGTCATTTCAAGCCTTATCCTTAAAGTTGGAGTCAAGGATTTAACAATCCGGAGCGCATGCTCTTCTTCCATCACGTTGCGTTTAGCGTTTAGGAGTAGGGATCAGGTTAGTTGGTCCATAGTGTGGGAGCGCGAACTTCTCTGGGGGTAGGAGAAGACTTTTGCCAGAGCACAAAGTACAGTGACAACGTACGGAATGAGTGGAGTTTGTTGACATGGCCCGGAGACCATGACGCTCAGCTCAGTGGAAGAACAAACGCGGACCTTAAATTCTTCAAGAGATCTAGGAGGATAGGTGAGCAAACAATCAAAATGTTTGGTAAATGCTATTAGCCACAGTCAAAGCTATTAACTTTTGAGAGACGAAGAGGTATGAGTGAATGGGTGATGAGAAAGCACATGGGAAAGACGAGAGTGCCGGACGTGTAAACAGAGTTCTACTACAGTCTACCCGTTTAGGAGTCCATGTATCGCCATCCAATGAAAATTTGCTCAACATTTTGACATGCCAACTCGCATTCGAGTGTCTGTAACTTTACTTGAAGGCAAAACTCGATAACAGGTTTTGAAATATTTGGTGCCTTTTACCACACAATAGGAAAGGTTTAAATGCCAATTCATTTAAGGGATAACTTTGCTTGTTCATTGTGATTAACAGCGGTGAAGCATAGACCACGAGGGAGCCACCCAACAACCAGTTTCACTACAGCACTTGTGTTTTGGCAGCGCGTTTCAGAAGGTGATGTGGACGTGGAAACGGAGTCGTTAATGAAAGGAACACTGAGGTCGAAATGTGGCTCTACCTCGGATAAGACATTTGAGGCACAGACCCACCTGCCATTCTACAAGGCATCCGAATTTACTGAGTGAATGTGAATGGAGTAAATGATCCTCCGATTTATGCACGAAAACAAGGAAGTGAAAAGAGGTCTGGTGATGCGAGATGTAGATTGCGGCAAGGCGCTATGCACCAATTGATTACGCATTCAAAGTCAATTTTACTTAAGATATTCGGTGGAGTAAAAGCGTAGGTGACAATCAGCGGTTTGTTTTCTTTTAGAATAATTTGAAGTTGGGAGTTTTGGCAGTCCATATTGATCCGGACGACGTCAAAAGGGAAATGGATGCCCTCCACGAGGTCGCAAACGAGTGTCAGAGATCCGTGGGCAATGAAGTAAGACCATTTCTATACGATTTTTGTTGAGCCGGATTTTCTTTGAGCATTCGCATTCCCTTTCCATTGAACTGAAGGCCTATACAACTGAAATAAATGGAGTTGAGTGTCTGTGGCAGCTGGGCTGAGGAAGTGCTAATGGGAGATGCTGCAGCACTCAATCACCTCTGAGGCGGCTGGGGTGTCTTAGTCACAGAGTACATGCAGCACAAAAATGCATGATGGATGCATGAGAGCGTAAGCTCTGTGCTGCCGAAGTGGAGGCTGAAATGCGGTGGGGTAAAAAAGGGGCACAAAACATCAACAGTGATGTAGAGATGTTTGAGCGAACTGGATTTCTACGTCCTCTGTTTCTGTTTGATCCTCACAGAACTTGATCATTTTGGGTGACATGAACGCCGACTGCAAGTACCTCCCTAAACGGGACCGAAAAGAATTGCGCTTGCGAACCGATAGCCGATACAAATGGCTCATTGGAGATGGAGTGGACACGACTGTAGCCAAGTCAGACTGTGCCTACGACAGGTTGGTTTTGCTCCCCCACATAGCTGCAAACATGTGAGCTGACCGAATGACAGTCGTTTCCCTAGCCTCGTTTGTTATCTAGAGTGCTCTTTCAGGTTTATCTTTTAATGATTTTGCTGAGTTGGAAGTTACTCAAGTAGAATAGATATAATTGGTGGCTTACCTTGACATATAATCTACACTAAATCTCGTTCGATGGAGAAGGGCTTGTGAAAGAAGTGAGATGCTTTAGTTTGCGGGGCAGTAATTACTCCAGACGTGATGGTTTTTCTGTCTTCATGTAGTTAAAAAGCCTTTTGTTGCCCTAGATGCACAGGACACTGTGAGATTTGTATGCACATTTTGACTTGCAGGGTGATAGTGAAGGGCAATGAGCTGGTCGAACGGATTCGATCTTCACGTCCATTCAATTTCCAAAATGCCTTAAAGCTATCCTTAAAAGAGGTTAGCTGTCGAGTTGCTCTTCTCATCAACGCTTAGTGAGGTCTTGCATGCTTTAAAGTAGCATTAATTTGATTCAGTGTTGCTGGGTTTGATGCATTTCACACCGCCTTTGCGTGCATAGAGCATAAAGTAACACAGTAAACTCAGTCGGGCTCTTCATTTTGCTCAGCTAGCATGTGACGTTGATGAAAATTTTGTTTTAGGCCATGAAAGTAAGCGACCACTACCCAGTTGAGTTTGAACTTGACTGAATCGTTGCAGCGCCTGTGATGTGACGACAGCTGCGCAGTCACACTGATTAATTTCCTTTTGCGCCGTGTGCACATTTTGAGTTGCAGGGTGATAGTGAAGGGCAATGAGCTGGTCGAACGGATTCGATCTTCACGTCCATTCAATTTCCAAAATGCCTTAAAGCTACCCTTAAGCGAGGTTAGTTGATGTCCCCTTGATCCCCTCGAAATGACTTACACGTTTGCACTGTTAGCTCTCCATTTGACATTGCACCTAGATGCCTTATGTGCATCGCATAATAAAATTGTGACAAAGGCGAATGTGGCTAGTATGGCGACACATTGCCACATTGTCACCTTCGTCCACATCATCCTCTTTTGTTTCCTCTTGGCAATGGCCGTTCGGATTAGTCAACACGAATGATCACATGCGAAGCAGGTAAGACGAGTGGCAAAGAGAAGTGTGACAGAAGAAGCGGGTTTGGTCGGATACTGCATCGAAGGAGGAGGGTGTTTGGCTGTGGGTGGCTAGACTACACAGACTGCTGAAATTATGTCCACTTTCGAAAACCATTAAAACTTCACTTTCGGTGGAGACTGAAGCTAAACGACCAGACGGATGAATTTCTTGCGATAATTGAGGTGAGCCAACATATTTCAAGTTGAGAGTTGTGCAGTGATGTGTAGCGATTGCAGTGTCTGATTGGCTGCCTTACCGTGAACTTCATCTTGCCCGAATGTTTACGAGGATAATAATGGAATTGTGACCAAATGTGGAGTCGAGGAAGATGCTAAAATGAACCTTAAGTATGCTGCCATCCCGTAGACATGGCACTCGTTTTTGTGCTTCCTACAACCTGTTCTACCTTTGAACCTTTATACCTCCGAATGCCGACAATATTCAAGCTAGTCTCTTTTGCGAATCGAGTCTAAATCTGTTTCATAACTGAAGCGACTTTTCTTCAACACTGCTTAGAGCATTTGTGGAAGGTGTGGTAGAAGAATTAACAGATTTTGTATTCTTTTATCTGCCCTACCTTTGGGTGATTATTCAAAGCTCAAAGAGATTACCATAGCCCTTTCATATCGGCATTGGCAGACCAAATTGATTGCATGCCGCATAATCAAATTAGATGGCAATTGACAAGGGCTAGATAGGGAGATGGTTGGGACAAGCCTGTTTGCTTCGATGGGTAAAACTAGCTTCAATCTTGCATTGCATTGAAGACTGATAGCAGACTGCAATCGCGGTTAGCATACAGAAAACGTAGGACCGTACTAGCCTACCCAGTCGTCGCTTGCCCCTACCTATTTCGCCCACTGAGAGGAGTACACAACACATACATTGACACTCCTAACTATTAGCATGTAAAATTTCCGCTGTGGGGTGGTGAAGCAGGGTGATATTTTGCCCCATGTTTGCAGGCTGTTGTGGATTCTTAAGACCTACGAGTAGGCAGGTGCTAGAGGCTTCAACTTGTCCTCAATCCAACAATACTTGACCATCTGGACTGACGAAATGAGGGTCGAATCTTTTTCCTGTTGCGAAATAACAGTCGGTCATTTGAATTTTCTTCCCCTATTTGTCACTTATTTTCCGGCATTCCCTGAAGCGCCTTCCGATTTAAAAGACGCGAATAAGCAAATGTTTCACATTGGTCTTTCCTCATCCATACGTCGACATGATAAGTGGGCTTATGGAGTCTCTTTAATTATGCTACTCGCTGTTGACGCTTCTCCCTAAATTGAAAAGCCAGTATGATACAAACGTTCCACAAATGCTTGAGCTTTAACTTGACTCTTGTAATTACCGAATGTCGACGGACTGCTCATAGGGTAGTGTCTATGCACTGCTGCTACAATCGACCACGACTTGTTGCCTGCACAAGGAATTCTGGTGGTGGCTTTAGTCACGGTGTCTAGCACAACTGGCCAAACTGCAGTAACGTCAAGGAGAGCCCTCCGATGGAAACAGTAAAAGCGCGGCTTTGACGCCAGCATTCCATGACCTTTGAACCGAAGCCAGACTCACTTTTCTACCGGTGAATCGGAGGCAGAGATGGAAGGGCAGATACCGTCTGTGGGTACCGCTGTCTCATCCGCTGCTTCTTCTTTCCAGAACCACTATTTCATCTCTGGTGATGCTGAGGTGCCTGGCGTGCATTTGGAGATCCATACCGACAATATGCTTGTGGTTTGAGAACTGTTTATTTTAAAAGTCTCTGGCTTTAGCTATTATGAAGGTTGATGTCTCCACTCTCCAAATACCTTCTTGTCAGTTAAGTAGTATTTTATTCTAGTGCCCCCTGTTATTCGAGATTTTCGAATATTAGCGTTACCGGAACCTCTAAGGTGAAGCTTCCTCTTTTAATTACTGTTGGGGGTAATTCCACATTCTTGTTTTTGAAGGGTGTTCTTGTGCAGAAGAGAGTCACTTGGTGGGGAGTTAGGGTAGAAAGAATAGACTGTTTTGACGGTTCCATAATCTCCATATTCGCGCCTTCAACATCCATCTTCCTCCATGGGGAAACGACTACTACAGCACATTTGTGAGTCTTCAATCTAAACGTGTGCCAAACACCTTGCAGTTCGTAGGGCGAAATATATGTTGGCAGACACATTAGTCGAAATTATCCGTGCTTGAGCTCCAGACTTCATAAAGGGGGCTGGCGAGGCTGCGGATTTAGGCTGAGGTCACGTGGAGAAGTTGCGCTCAATGGATTTAAACCTCACATTTGTGTTGAAAGACCACTGGTCTGTCTTGCTAGAATTTGTGGTCGCAATCACTGAACCATCCACTTTGTGTTAGGCGTCAATGCAATGTTAAAGGACAGAGATTGTGCCTGAAACCGAATGCTTTTCCCTTAGACCTATTCAAAAATGTAGGAATGGGGTATTGTGAAGGAGGGTACTCCAACCACTTTTGCACCATGAGTAACATTATGCACACACGAGTCACATGTGGATGCACGTCAATCCGAGTATGTTAATTGCGTTCAAGGACGTTTCAATAGAGACAACGACATTGTAGCATGCTAATTGCGTTCAAGGACGTTCCAATAGAGTCAACGACATTGTCATGTACAAATTACGTGTTCGCCACGCTTAATCTGTGGACTCAGTACGTTCCTGTGGCTAAAACAACCATTTGAAATAGATGCAGGATTCCTATGAAATCCAGGCTTTAGCAACACTGGTTAAATGCAAACCATCCACACTCATCTCAGCTAAATCGATGCATGTAAAGCAAAATATCTTCTCTCTTAGCTAATCTCCCACAGTCACTTGAGCAGCTAAGTCGATGAGCATAAAACAAAATGCCTTCTCTCTTGACAACACGCACACACTCATTTCAGCTAAATCGATGAATATAAAAACAAACATCTTCGCTCCCAACAACTAGCACAAACTAATCACAGCTAAATCGATGAATATCAAGCAAATCATCTTCTCTCTTAACAACTCGCACACACTCATCTCAGCTGAATCGAAGAATATAAAGCAAAACATCTCTTACGTTAACAAATCTTCCATAATTACCTCAGTCAAGCCGATGAATATAAAGCAGAATATTTTGTCCATGAGTACATAGCAAATTTGCTTCCCTCTTACCAACACTGCTGCAGTCACACCAGCAAATCAAAATGAACATAGAGCCAAATTCCCACGCCCTCCCCAAAACTGCTGCAGTTATATGAGCAAAATCAGTGAAAATAAAACCAAATCACTCCGCTCTTCCCAGCAATGCTCCAGGCACATGAGCAAATTAAATGAATATAAAGCCAAATTATTTCGCTATTCCCAACATTTTTCTAGTCACATGGGCACAATCAAAGAATATAAAGCAAAACTACTTCGCTCTTCCCAAAATTGCTCGCGTCACATGAGCAAATTAAATGAACATAAAGCCAACTAACTTCCCTCTTCCCAACACTGCTCCAGTCACATGAGCCAAATGGATGGATACATAGCCAAACCCTTTCGCTCTTCCTCACACTGCTCCAGTCACACGAGCAAATTAAATGAATGTACAGACAAATTCTGTCGCTCTTCCCAACACTACCGCAGTCACATGTGCGAAATCACTGAATATGCAGCCAAATTCCTTCGCTCTTCCCAACACAGCTGCGGTCACAAGACCAAAATGAATGAATATATAGCCAAATGCCTTCCCTTCTCCTAGCAGGGACGAGGACACATGAGCCAAAACAATGAATATGTAGCCAAATTTCTTCGCTCTTCTCAACAGTGCGGCGGTCTCATAAGCCAAATCAATGAATATGTAGCCAAATTACATAGCTCTTCTCAACAATGCTGCAGTCACAAAAACAAAACCAATAAATATCCAGCCAAATTCCTTCGCTCTCCCCATTCGGCAGACTCCGCCTTCTTCCTGATACGCGGCCCATGGAATTGGTAGTGCCATGTCTAACAGGATTGCTGGAAGTTATCACCAACGTTGTCATTGCCACTTTGGGTCTCCACCGTTGCACCATGTCGAGGTGAGCTGGTCTTCGCACCCTCCCAGCAACCTTGAGTTCTACTGTAAGCCTAATATGTATTCCAGCCTATTGTTATGCCTTACTTCGCCTCCTTGTCAGTCCCAAGAATTGCCCGATTATGCTCAAGCACAATAACGGTGCTTACTTACACAAAATATTACGCTCATGCTGCTTCTACATTTTTCCCCCTCGCATTTTACCTAAAGACAGTCCCACGAAAATAAAGATAAGACGATGCTACTTTGTCTACATTAAAGATCTACTTTACCATAATGAAATTACAGCTCAATCGCGAAACTGTGAAGGGAACGCTGTCTCTGGTAAGTAGGGTCTTGCGCATGAATTTGCTTCCAATTCTCTACAAATCAAAAAGCCCCATGCAGTAACACTGTAGGAAGTGCTGCGGCGAATCGGAATGAAATGCAACCAATCTGTTATCTGCAGGTTCAAAGAAGTTCTTCGAGTCAAGACCTATATTCAGATACATGAATTGTAAATAGGTGCTAAGGGGCCGTGAAAAAAGCTTTCCCATTGAGTCCCTATCACGAGAGGATGCAATTAACGCGCGGACGATGAGTGGTGACTTCAAATGAACTGCCATTCAAAACAGCGCGAAGAGATAAGAAAGTAAATGAAACTTAACCCTAGTCCACTTCTAACCAAACACACTCACTTTCCGTGTAGAAAGTTAACAAATCTCCCGCACTGTGGGAAAACTCATCATATAGACCAACCATTCACAAAAACTATTTTGAGAATTAGGTGCTAGACAAGTTGCAGACTTACCGGGTATTTACCTTAGGACTGTGATAGCCAGAAGGGATGCAGGTAGATATTACGGTAGGATTTGATGAAACCTGGTGAGAGAATTACCGCGTGAGATAAAGGCATGTATATCGACTGGAACGCTTAATTCGCTGTTACAACCAAAGGGGTTCTCACCGAAAATATCCACCGCCACTGGAATGGTGTATGGTAGGAGTGGATAAACTAGTAAGCACATGGCATCCACTTGACCTGAGAGTTCTGGACGGTAAAGGTGAGTCTTGATACGAGCTCCCGCCCAGGGCCCGGCCCAGAGGCCAGAGTATGAGGACGAAGCCCACCACCAGGTAATCCAACCTCGCGCAAACATCTACTACAGATAAAGGAAAAGGACTTTAGTCCTTCATTGTGCACCGAAAACTTTAAGGGAAACCCTGGAATCTAATTCGTGCCACTTATGAGCAACTGCATTCATTAGCACCAGAAGATGCCAATGTTGAGTAATACGAGAAGACAGGCAGTTGACCTGTACAGATTCGCGGGTGTAATGCGTACTAACCAGGGCAGGGCAATGAAGACGATGGTGGGAGTTATCCCTCCGACTCCTCAAGAGGTACAAATAAGTTGCAAATCTTGGTCAGCAATTGTGAAGAGCACGTTGTATCTTCAAAGGGAGAAATTTTTGCCTCACCTAACAACTTCTAACTTATCCAAAAAAAACAACGGCACAGAAACAAAAGAAATGCGAAAGGTGTCAATGAGATCTATATGGCACTGCATTTTTAGTACGTCTGCCTTTTTCGAAACACCAATACTTAACGATCGTATGGAGAAGGAGAAGTCCGTAGTAGAGGAAATATAGACAATCCTACATTAGTCTACAATTTGGGGTATACATGAATTAGTTGCAGCCTAACACTTTTCAGTGGGCTTCTACCATCCACCCACTTTCAAAGCACTAACACCACAGCTTCATAATTAATGCAGCTACTTACTCAAACGTGTAGCACATCCAGGCACAACACGTAGAAAGCATTCAATCATGACAGCGGGTCAAATCCATCATATTCGGGGCGTAAAAGTGGGATGCTAAAGAAAAGAATGAACAACAGGGAACTACGGAGAGAAGCCGCACGAATTAAGCAGCCAACGTTGCAGAATGCCAGAACGTAATTTCAGGCAAGCCTCTGCAATCCGGGAAGCCAAAGCAAAATCACACTAGTAACCAGGGCCAAAAAGGATGAGAGCCATCTTGATACACACTTCTGCATGACCGACAGACGAGTTTGTACCAAAGACCCTATTGATTTTGTCCTCTCCGTGTGGAGTCACCTGACTGCCATGCCAATGTAGCACACTACTGCTCTCAATTTAAGTAGCGCATCCTGAAATAGTTCAATTTAAGTTGCGCATCCTGAAATAGTGTTTATTGAGTTCTGCAAACAAGGACTGCTATTACTGAATCAATAAGAAACTGCCAGAACAAAGTTTGGTCAAGGTGACTTACAAACAACGGTTTCCAAGATTTCTCCTAATTAAAGTGTTGTTTTCAATTATGCAGACTCACCGCGAGCTGTGCCACCAACATCACCCCTTCTGTCTGTCACAAATCACAAAGAACTGAATCTCTCACACAGCGTTGTTTTGTACGTACCGACACGACCCAATGACGACACAGCAAATGGAGGGACTCTCAAGCTCTCCTCTCACTTGCGCCAACCGATTTTGTTTTTTTTTATGAGTCAGTTAAGAGTGCTTTGACCACTCACCAGCCTCCACAGTCCTTCCTCTCATTGTTAATCCACTTCAAGAAGACGCTAACGTCCACGATGCATCCTTCACATTCGCCCTAAACCTAACCGAGGATGCAGTCAACATAACACATAAAGGGACCAAGGACGCAGTTTTCAACCATCATTAGGCATGACTGACGCAAAAAACAGATGAAGACATTATGCTTACGAATGCAAATTCCTCCATGTGAGAAAGCATGGCTATGAAATAAATTGAAACCTATCAAACTCTGCGCCGCTAATCGATCGGACAAACAAAGCCAGAATTCCTACCGCAGAAGCAGTATAACTTAAACCCCTTTACACCACACAAGAGAAAGCAAATCCCAGTACAAGGCACCACAGTAAATAACATAAGCGACCGCATGTACAGGATCGTATTTAACCACGCTCATACACCCTCTCCTCACCGGTACCACCGGGCTGGTTGCCTTAATTCAAGTCACCTCCAAGTGGACTGTAAGGTCATGCTTTCATCCCGCACGAGTGCCTCCTAATAGCAGATTTGATTATCTCTATGATCACTACAAATCCCTTCAAATTTGCCACAGAGTGCGGCAAAATAACATTTACCATTTCTACAGGGCACTTATGCAATGCTACATCTCCTGCATTATCTGGAAGATTACATTTCTTACATTAATTAAAGCCATATCAGTAAGAGGTGGCATCGAGCCCAGCATCTGCAAAATATATTTGGACACACATGCTGCAACTACACAATCGTTGCGAATAAGCCACAGTTCAGGCTACCAAATAGAACGAAGCGCATAAATGCTTTGTGGATTGTTGTTTTTCTACCAAATATACATCAATAGGCAGTCGCAGTGCATAGCATCGAATTCCCCGTGATAGAGCACCACAAATGCAATGAAAATCCACCAAGGTTTGGGAGATACCTCTACCCTTCATACTTTATCGGTTCGCTTTTATTCAAGCCAAGGAATACTCGCCTTCTTAAGCGCTTCTGATTCAACAAATCACACCATGCCACAGAACAGAGATGATCAGCTCACAGAACATGACTTTACTAACCCCAATTTCAACAAGTCCACCACAGCCCCGATACCTCACCTTTCTATTGCCATTAAAAGACCGCTCATAATACAGGTGCATTTATCCAACGAAAAACTCCCAACACACCAACCGATTTGCTTACAGCTCTTGAAATCAGCCAATTATAAAATACCAGTACGAATCAAACGTCACAAAATGGACGTCGAACCCTTTTGCGAAAACCAGGACATCAAATGTATGCAGCGTTCGTAGTGGAGGGGAAGCACTTACTAACACTCCTACCAATCAGAAGAAGCACCAAGAACTCAGCTGCACCCACGGCGGAGAAGAAAGACGAGCAAGGGGTCGACTTTGCTAAACCTGAACTCCCTTCTAGGACGAAACCCTTTGTGTGTTTGCCTCCACGCACATACTCGTTACCATGAGACAGCGGTTCACCTCGTCACGAAAGGAGAGCTCAATGATTCCCATGCTGTCAAATTGGGCGAGGAGGTTCTTGACCAAAGAGTGCGAACTCCCTCAATGTCCCAATGACTGCATCCTGCAGAGGAGACGTTGACCATGTCCTTTGCAACCGAGGAACGAGGAGCAAGAACCCTTCTTTTAAGCGGAAAATTGTGCTAGCACACAGAAATTTTGTTCAACTCTACCACCAGCACAGCCATTCTAGTTGCAGCGTTGAAATCCGCTGTTGAAGGGATGACTCACCCAGGGAGCAGCCAAATTATCACAAACAATGCCTAAATGAGATATTTTGGAGCCTAGCTAATTTCGCATTCTCTCCCACCTCTTCGCTGGAACAATTCCCGCTATTAGTTGTTTCTCCACTCAGTGAATAAGCCTGTAAGTTGCAAGAGCCGAACCTCTCCGTCTATTCACCCAAGTCTGCACGCATTTTTTTATTCCATTTTTTATTAAATCCAGCAAATTTTTACCAACTAGGGCAAAGGAAAGGAAGTTCTGTGAAGGACAATCTGATAGGCGGATCCTCATGCACAGCCGCAAGACTGACCGAAGATCACATTTCCGCGCCCAGCAATGCAATGCAGACATAAACGTGGAGCAGAGAATGACGTCATAAAGCTACTATGTTGTCTGCCAATCTCTCAGCATACTTGTACGTCTGTCTCCAGGCCTAAGCTTCCCTTGTGTCGCTTTTGTTTCTCCCTCAAATCTCATGCTTTAGCATGGATTCGTCTAAAGTATTTCGACTACCCTTAAATTGCAAGCTCATAATTCCAACTAGCGTTTCCTTACCCAGAAATGAAACGCGTAAAGAATAGGAAAAGAGCCGATGCCTCACGCTTCGTCATAATTTGAAAGGAACTGATAGCCACCGATATCAGAAAGCTCAAGTATCCTCTTAAAAAGCGAGCAGATAATACACATGCTCGATGTCAGCATTTAGGTAAACTAGAAAACAGAATGCAGACTATGCAGAAAGCATGGATTCACCAAGCCTCAGAAGCCGCTACCCATGCCTTCACAATAATCTATACGCTTAGATGCAGAATCAGCTTATGAAAAAAATCTTACAATAGATACTTACGTGTTCATTCCCATCAACACAAATTGCGGGCAAGGGACGAATGCGGCCACGGCACCAAAACCAACCTTCTGAATGTGCCGCTAGATGACTGTAAAAGACCATTCAGCATGCCAAAAGAAACATTGTCATCAGATCTCTTTAATGTCCAAACTTCAACACAAATAGTAAGTGCAAATTTAAGCTAAAGGTCAAAATGTTTTCATGCATAACAAAGAAGAGATAAGGCCTTGGGCGTAAGACTGTAAAATTTAGGTTAGGCACTCAAGTACTTCATCGTGCGGATGTTTTTTAGGACACGCAAATTTTG